>JAANSO010003150.1:0-12001 GCA_036507315.1 Lepidocyrtus fimetarius | reverse complement strand
GACTAGATTCTGTTGTTGTGTAGATATCTGCCTTCACCACTTTATATCGCAACATAGCTACTACTTAAGATTAATGTAACAATAGAAGGTTTCTTCAATGGACGCACTTTATCCATTTGCAAACCCTTTTCCACCAAATCAGCATAACAAACTTTCTTATAATCACTGCATACAGTGGGTATGGTTAAATTTAATGAATCATTGTCTGCACTAGACGAAGAAGTACCAGAGACGCAACACATCTAAACGCCAATGCATACTATGGTCCAATGTCGTCGTACTCGATCTAATTTTAAAGCTTTTAATTCTAATTCTAAGTTTTATTTAAACCTTTTGAAAATTATTTCATTTTGTACTTTTTAATGTACTTTTTAAAAAGTAAATGGTTTAGTTAACGCTAGCTTCAAAGTAGTCGGAGAAAGACTTTAAATATTTAAAGTTCGTAACAGTGCCAATTTTAGTTTTTTCGATTCAATGATGAAAAACGCATTTAGGTAAATAGATTGCTCAAGTAAAATGATTTGTAGCTCAAATGATAGATTTAAATTGCAGCTCTTGCTTTAAAATATTAGCACTGCTGCAGCAACATGCTGCTTCTTACTCAAATAAATGCCTGAAATCCTCAATTTGATGGCACATCAACGTTTCAACAAGGTACGAAACTTTTTGAAAATTAATGTTTTGTCAATTTGTCATCTTATGACTTGAACGGACTTAATCTCCCTATAGTAGGAGATTGCATGGATCTCGCATTTAATTTAAGAAGAATACAAAGTGAGTTACTAGCTTTAATTAAAGCAGCTCCTTTGCTTTCCTACAAGTTAACAAAATAGCGTTTGGGAATAATGATACGCGAATTTGTAGCAAGAGAAACTCTAGTCTGCATTGATTTTTACTTTTAATATGACTTGTTTATATAACTTTGTCATAAACAAATCAAACCTATAGTAGTAGCTAAAGATTAAAGATAGTCAATATTAATACGAAGGGTTGAAGGAGTACTCATGCTAGAGCAAACCACCAAGTGACATGTAATGTAAATGCATAATTGCAAGAATTTGTCTTTGTTCTTCATCTTCATCTCGCTTCCACTTTAAAGAAAAAAGCTCACAAGTAGTTCCACTTCTCGTTACAATAGTCCAGTACGGAACTAATGGGAAAAAGGAAACAAACGGCACATCACACAGCGTCGCGTTCGTATAATGAGCAATTATGGTTACCTCTCAAGTCTCAAACACCAAAAAAGTTAAAGTATAATAAGTTGTCTTATCTTCTGTAAATATACTTAACTATTCATTTCATCCATGTTTTATGGTGACAGGGGTTGATATGAAATTCACATGCATTCAGCATGATACGAATTTTATTTGTGCTTGAAAGGGAAGGAAAATCTTTAAGAAGACGGGGAAGGTAATCTTTGACAGAAAAAACGTGTCCAGATCTCAGTCATAGATTTGTCATGAGTATATAAGGTTGGAGAGCACTGGACTCCAGTCTCTTGATAGGACAACCGTTCTAGTTAGTGTTTCATGAAATCAATTTATTTAAACAAATGCACAAAAGGGCATCATTCTTTACTTTGTGTTACTTTTGTTTCTGAAACCATAATATTTGATTAACAGTTTCAATAATGTTCCGAAGGTTGAGTTCGATATCCTTAGTCGACCTTAATCATTACATGCAGTGACTTTTAAATACTTTTCAAAATTTGTTATCAGTTCAGTGATTACAGTTAGGGAATCAAGAAAGTTAAAGAGAGAAGACGGGTTTCCACTATTTACAGATTACCTACCACAACAAAGCTAGTAGACGTGTTCGTATTTAAGTATTTTTATTTGACAGTGCGTTGCACAAGCTGGAATAGATCTCGTATTTAATGTTAATATTTTTTTACCAAAAAAAGTTCCATTTCGATTATGAATATGCTTATTTCCTGAAGAAGTTGGAAAAACACAATAAAAATTAAGTATACGAGCTACTTGCATTTCTTTGTTTGCAAAAGTCAGTCTAGTAAATCCTTTGGTGGGAATAAAATAAGGCTAACAAGAACACTACCATAAATAAATTTCTTATCGAGTATAGGAAAGAACACAATATAGAATGTTGGAATTATGCATTTCTTGAATAATTCTTGTGGTATTAGCAATACGTAGAGAATTGCATTGTGATTGAAGTACTATATATACAAAGAAACTCATGCCCATTTAACGTACGTAGAATCGGTAAAACGTTAAAATTGCAAAATACATTCTCAGGTTCCATTCTGCGTATATTTCATAGTTGTTAAATCAAGGACTCTCCATAGTTTAATTGCTTCCTAGATTATTTATCGAGTGTTTTAAAAATAAAGTCAGTTGTTGCGAAAGCGGTCCAACATGAAGACAGAACTGATCCACTCGAACAGCTCGAAGAGCTTACTGAATATGAATCTTATTCGGGAAGCCTCCAGGACGTCATTGTTTTCGACAGAAGATTTACAAAAGTGTGACTCAAGTAGCCGCAAATCATCTTCTGACGATGGGACAGAAATTGTTATCCAGTCAATCTCATCGTCATCCTCGGGTAGGGGAAGTACTTCCTCTGGCAGTAGTGAAGGGCGTGGGGCAGCCTTACCTTGGCTTCATCAATGGTACAAATCAACTTTTAGAAAGAAGACGCTGAGAAAGCTACTCCCAGTTTTGGACTGGAGTAGAAAATACAGTTTGCAAAAGTTTGCAGCGGATTGCATCGCTGGAATTACAGTCGGATTGACAATTCTTCCCCAGGGTTTAGCTTATGCCAGTTTGGCTGGATTGCCTCCACAGGTAATGTGCTTTTTTAAAATTAGCTTAGCAATATCATATATTCGGTTAACAATTTATTTCATTGACGAGTTAAACAATTGAAGACTTCAAGTTCCTTTCTGGAGATAATAAAATATTCATTTTAATGGTGATTTAGTATGGGCTATATTCGGGATTTGTTGGATGCTTCCTATACATTTTATTTGGGGGTACTAAAGCGGTTACTATTGGCCCAACTGCAATTCTTGGAATTATCACCTTAGCATACACAAACGGAAAACCGAAGGAATATGCGGTACTTCTCTGCTTCTTATCTGGAATTGTCACTTTTCTCNACCTTAGCATACACAAACGGAAAACCGAAGGAATATGCGGTACTTCTCTGCTTCTTATCTGGAATTGTCACTTTTCTCACCGGGATTTTCCAGTTAGGTAAGAAGTTGATATTTTTCTGCTTTTATTTATTGTTTTAATAACCTCGCAAATCTAAATCACTATTCTTCTGCAAGCATGATTACCTATCAAGTATTAATTACCTATATATTACAATCGAAAGTCAATCATTTTAATAGTTATGTACGTTTTACGTATGACCATCTATCTTGTTATATAAAATCCTTTTTATCTAAACATTAAAGTTAAGTTAATGTCTATTAGACGTCATTGGATTGTCTTTTTACATTTTTAAAAGAAAGTAAAGTAGTAATCTGAAATTTTGTGATACACGTTTACCATCGCATAAGTACGTGACGCCGTCCATGACCTGTTTCTGATGCATTTTATTTTTAAGTGGTGTGAAAAAGAAAAGCTGTCCATTTGAAGTTTTCTTTTTTGATACTTGTGCGTGCGTAGTCGATCATTCGCTCACTACACACACATGCAAAAAACAGCTTTTCTTACAAGTTCTCCAACACGTTTCTTCAAGTCGAACCTTTCTGACTGTCACTTTTGAATTTCTTTTATATTGCCTATTTTTATAATGGAATTCCCAAAACAATTTGGTATTGTTTGGGTCAAGTTAAGTTAGTTTAGGGGCATCAGCGAAGGGTGTACACGTACGCATAAAAAGTTCAAAAGATATCAGATATGGCATGAAATCTTTTATTAGGGTAGGCTAAGAAAAATATGAATGATTGACCATTTTAAGGAACGAGCTTTATTATCCAGTCGTGATTTTTTTGGGATAAGTATGACATTTGGAAAAGTTACTATAAAATGTTTCTACCGAAGTGTGTAATTCGACTTGAATCGAATTGAAGCTTTCATTAAAAACATGCATTATAAGTACATATTAATAAAAATATTAATTTCGCTTTTGTATTAACTTGGCTTGAAAATTTCTGTACAGGTTTCATAGTGAATTTTATATCGCAACCAGTTCTAAGTGGTTTCACAACAGTGGCAGCGATAACTATATGCTCCACACAAGTGAAATCCTTGCTTGGAGTACACTTCCCTGCGGATGGAGTCATGAGTGTGGTTCAAGGTGTATATTCGCATCTTGCAGAAATCCATGAGAACGATCTTTTCCTATCTATAATCTGTATTGTGGTTCTGCTCGTGTTGAGAGTAAGTTGAGAAAAAATGATTTGCCATTGACATGATTGTTTTGCTAATGCTTAAGTAAAAGATTTTAAAATTTCATTATCTTATTTTAAGTATCTACATTAATCTTTCATTAATTTTTTATGCAATTACAACAAAAAGCTTTTCTGTAAAACGCACAAACCTTCACCTTTGGTAATGAATTTGTAAACCTAATTAACACCTATTTACTCCAGAAATTGCAAGATATGTTCAGATGGTGTGTGAGGAAGGATTCAACCGTAGACAAAATTCTTTGGTTCATCTCTACTTCCAGAAGTTGCATAGTCATTGTGGCTTGTACGGTGTTTTACAGCTTTTTCCATGAAAACTATTTCAAAGTCAATGTAATTGGTAAGATGGATATGCTTACAAGTACTAGTAACCAATATTATGCTTTGATTTTATATTTTAAACAATGCGAGCTTTAATTATGACCAAAGGTGACATAGCTGCTGGACTCCCTTCATTCAATCTTCCACCAATTTTTCAACCGGTGAACATGACACTCGCTTCTGATCAATTATCAGAGATAAACCCAGTGACAAATGCAACTTTTACCACTCATCAACATGAACTTTGGGAATATTTGAAGGCTGATGCTACTCCTCTGCTGGTAATTCCATTGCTTTCCCTGATGGAACACATTACAGCAGCTAAAGCATTGGCTGGAACGAAACCTGTGGATGCTAGCCAGGAAATGATTGCAATTGGAATGACAAACATGGTTGGGGCATTTTTCCACTCTATGCCAGTGACGGGAAGCTTTTCCAGGTCAATGGTGAATGCTGCTTCAGGAGCTGAAACTCCCTTGGGTGGATTGCTTACTGGATCTTTGGTTCTCCTCGCCTTGCAGTTCCTCACACCCTATTTTTATTACATTCCGAACGCCAGTCTTGCAGCTGTAAGTTTTCCAAATGCCTATTATATTTGTACTGTACACTTTTAAAGACTAATCCACCTGTAATTACATAAATATTCGATTAAGGTGATTGTGTGCGCTGTAATGTTCAACATTGACATCGGGATTATTTACCATCTCTGGATTAGTAAAAGTAAGTGATATATTTAACCACTCCATATACCACTACTTGTTTAACATTTAAGTAAAAAACGGTGGTAATCATATGCGATATATGAATGACAATTAAATTTTCATTGTTATTCCTCGATAACAGAGATGGATCTTATCCCATGGGCAATTACTTTCAGCGTGAGTCTGTTTGTGGGTCTGGAATATGGAATTTTGTGTGGCTTTATTATCAGTGTCATATTCCTTCTGTACTATGCAGCTCGACCCCGTGTTCGGATCAGCAATGCAGAGGTAATTAATAATCAATTTATGCATAAAGAATTCTAAGCATATTATTCAAACATTGTTTTTAAACGCTAAATTGTATGCATGCTTACTTTTTACAGACTTCATTGGGCTCAAAATTTATTCTCGTGGAGTTGGACAGATCTCTCGTGTTCCCATGCGTGGAATACACTCGTTACATTATTATGAAATCTGGAAATGTCTGGGCCAAGAATGAGCTTCCAGTTGTGGTTGACTGCCAATTCATTCAATTTGCAGATTTCACAGCTGCAAAGGTAAGTCTCTTAACTTGAATAGAACTTACAATTTAATAGAACTGCATGAGATCTCTGTACATGCCGAGCGAGACTGGGGTAATTTGAGAACTGTATACTTTTTATATTAACCAGCTTTGACTTTATATTTTATTTTACATTCAGGGTGTGAATGACATCTTCTCAGTTTTTAATACAAAAGGCCAGCAATTAATTTTTTGGAAGGCAAAGACATCTATTTATCAGAATTCTATCTCGGGTTATGGATGCGGAGAAAACTCCGTATCAGTTTTGCGCAACAGAAGCAGAGCTTGAAACACTCATTGATGGTAATACTGAAATTAAATAGACATACAAAATCTCATCGTATAAACATTGTATAAACCCAATTTGATTTCTTTAGCATAAACTTCACGCTTCCCCAGTTACCAAACCTGGTCACATTGATCTGACACCATATAGAATGACGCTTCCTCCACTAACGAAGAGTACAACTGCGGAAATTAACCGTGAAAACGTTGTCACAATTGAATTGTCTTAAATAACTATTACATAAAAGCTTACTTACTTTTACTTATGTCTGCGACACAATTAGTCATGTTGCTAGAATTTTAAAATAGATCTTTAATATATTTTGACTATTTATCTAATTTATGGAATATTTTTGTAAAAATGTATACAAAAACTCTCAGCAAGAGGGGATTTATAAAAACGTTTCAGTTTTCAGGAGGCGATAACCCAAAAATGTTTACAGTAATGAGACAGCATTTTTGATGATCTGTCGCTGCTTTAATTTTTACGCTACGTGCATTTACTATGTTAAGGTACCCGAATATCCTCTTGGGTTCACAAACAGTTGTAAAAATACTTTTTCTAAATGTTTACTTAAAAAGAACAAGTCTCATTATCGTTAAAACATTGCCACTTTACATTAATTTTTATGGAATGCCTATAATATTCATCTAGAAATTTTATTTTGTTGAATGGTAAGCAAAAATTGTTTATTATATATTAATTAATAAAAATGAATTTAATACTTCCAAAAACGGAGTTTAGTCGGATTATACAATCATTTGCTTATCTTGCATAAAAACAAACTTAAACTTACAAAAAACAACAGGAAATATAGCCATAAAAATCTACAATTCATAATAATGATTTTTATTTTAAATACGAGTTTACAATAATAATACTTTCAAAGTTAAAATATTGAAGTTATGTTTTCGAGTTTAAAAAAATCAAAACATTAATCATTTTGTCGTCTATCAGAACTTGTAATAATTTGTTAGCTAAGTAGGATTAGTCACTTGCTTATTCTTCCAATCCATGACTAAAAATCTCTATTTCGTCTTCTGTTCCCATTAAAATTTTGTCCTTGATTTGGATTTCTTTGTTGATTGCCGCCGGCTCCTCGACGTTTCTCTGTCCAAAAGCGAAGATCCATCCGTGGAATAGCATCTGAATTACATGGCTGTCGTTGGTTTCTTTGCGGTAAAAAAAATTGACATAAACGACTTAGGATTAGCATTGGTTACAGAATAAACGAATTTTATAGCGTAAATATTAAGAACAGTTTAAATTAATTGCTTACAGGAAAGACGACTTTTGGAATACTAAAGGCTGCATTACCGCCACATCATCTGAATTATCACATAGTACCCTAGCTAGACTAACTTTTTTCAGTTGATCCAATTGCTCAGAATAAACCAATTTTATAGCGTAAATATTAAGAACAGTTTAAATTAATTGCTTACAGGAAAGACGACTTTTGGAATACTAAAGGCTGCATTACCGCCACATCATCTGAATTATCACATAACACCCTAGCTAGACTAACTTTTTTCAGTTGATCCAATTGCGCTAAAAAAATTTGTTGAATAAATAAATAACACTATTAATCCTTTTAAAACAATCTTAATCTTTGTTCAATAAAAAAAACTTTTAAAATCCTTGCCACTTTGTACTTACCCTCAGTAAATCTTGCTGTGGTTTCCTCATAAAAGAAGCGGTCACCTCTTCTTAACCTTGAAAATTGATCGCCCATCAATGCATAAAAACGTGGGCCCCAGAATTGCACCTGCCACGGGTTTCTCAGAAACGCCGCCGATAAATATATCAACCTCGTCCGGATTTGTATACAATTTGCTCAGAATTTCAACAGTCTATATTGATAACAATAATCATATTTAAAATTATTTTTTATTTAACCATCCATCTGCAAATTTCATTCGAGCATTCTTCATTTCATTTTGTTTGACCTGTTTGTCAGAGATGGCTTCAAAATCTCTCCAAGAAGTCAATCTTTTGAGCCCACACACCTCACGCCAATTATTATATGGTGGAAGACCGTGATCCCTACCTCGTTGAATATTCAATGCTATCAAATCGAGACCGAATCCAGACTCACCTTCAAACAAATGATTGGTTACCTGTTGATTATTAAAAAACAAAATGAATCTTTTCATGCGTCATTTTCGGAGAAATGCAAAGTTAAAAACAACATTTGCTGAGCATACAGATTCCGAAGCAAAATGATCCATTCGTTGTGATTCTTGATTCGCTAATCCTCGAACTAAATCATCTATTGAGTCGTAAACATGGAAAGGTTGAAACTGAGTTCTGGAGAATGGCAAATTTTTTGTAGCTCCAAATGGATTAAATAATCTGTTGATAAAAAATGAATTTGAATTTACATTCAATTATGGAATTGCATTTCAATTGAAACTTTCCATCGAAATCAAATAATTGATCGCTTACTTGACCACTCCTTGAATCATGCTGTGCCCGAAACGGTATGCCGCAGAGGCGAATACGTTCGTGATTGATGGATCGATAGAAGGATTATACAATTGCGTATAACCTTTTTGTGTGGGGAGCAGCTCAAATGTTCTCATGTACTCAGCTCCAAGAATCAATGGAAGGAACTCGTTGTAGGTGATATGCTGTAACTGAGCAATAATGATTCTTCTAGCTTCTTGGTATAAAGTTTCGTCACTCCAGTGAGGATTCAATTTTTCTAATTCTCGAGCGACTCTGTTATGCTCTCTAAACCATACCGTGTGCATAAGGGCTAATTGAACTTGTTCATTAACACGAAGGTCTCCAGCTCGGAAGCAGAATTTTTCTTGATTCGAATCAGAACATTCATTTGGATTGGGTGGCATGAGCTCTTTCCCTCTAAAGTTTTGCTGGAGTAGTCGTCCCCCTTGACCTTCACGAAGGGAACGAGCTCTGCGCTCTGTTGAGCCGTAAACTTGAGAGCCATCCAGATAGTGAGTAATTTGATTTAGCTGCTCCCGGGGTCCAAGATTACATTCTTTGCGGGGTGCTGGTAAACTCCTAAAAAAATCATATTTTATGAGGTACGTGCTTAGAAAGAATCGTGATGATGATCAATTATCCACCTAATATGTTATAAAGATGACGTAATACGTTATAGATTATTTACCTGACAAACTCCATACATCTTTGATTGAACTGCCTATAAAATGGGTCGTCTGCTGGAATTTCGATTGGAAAGCAATCAGGATGTCTTAATGCTGGATCTAAAGGCTGACCATTTTCACAACAGGATATGCCTGTAGAGTTTTCACCTTTTACGATTGGCGTGTCTAAATAAATTAACAAAAAATCAACGTGGAATGCTGCATGCAAGCTTAAAACGAATTATTTTCATTCTTTAAAAACTTACGTGTTAAATCATGATCGCAAAACTGTCCTAAAAACCATACAAAAAACTCCATTACATTCTTATTAAAAATCGGTAAAGAAAATAAAAGGCTCAAATTACCCCATTGCATAACCATTAATGTTAGATTTCTGTAAGGCTTGTTTTCATCAACCATGAACCGTTCACTAATTAGCCTGTGGAGAAGGGAGTGGTTGGCCATTGGATTGAACTCGGGGACTTGTAACCCCGTCACCATACAAAGGTTCGAGTACTCTTTGGAAAGCAGTCTGGCTTTTCCCTAAACATTT
Organism: Lepidocyrtus fimetarius; assembly: GCA_036507315.1. NCBI lineage: Eukaryota > Metazoa > Arthropoda > Collembola > Entomobryomorpha > Entomobryidae > Lepidocyrtus > Lepidocyrtus fimetarius. The sequence goes on along the minus strand of JAANSO010003150.1, from coordinate 2,084 downwards.
GGGGAAGATTCCATGACACGTGATAAAATTGCATATATTTGAATAATAGCGATTCTAGAGTTTGCAATGTGATTATAAACTTACCCCAATCTACATTCTGTTGATTATTACAACTTCCATCCACAGTTCTGTAGGGATAGTTTGGATTACATTCAGATTCTCCTGGACAAGCCCTTTCCGCTGCGGTTCCTCTCAAGCTGAATTTTGGCAATGCAAATGTCCCTTGCAAGGGTGTCAATTGAAAGCTAAATACAAGTGCGGAAAGAAAAACAAGATGGGAATTACTGGGCATGTTTTTTCACAGATTAAATCGTAGCGTGATGGCACGCTGGTTGTTTATAGCAATGCATGATTGAACCGGAACGAGTTCCAGCTCTTGACTGAATACATGTCGGCAGGTTTACTCAACAGTAAATAGTCAAAATCAGATTTTTGTAAAATAATTTGATTTTCTTATTTTCTTTTTCTCACTTGTTAACAACGTTCATTGAAGTTTCAATGTTCAACTGTGCATTATTGCCAATATCAAGAACTTGATTGGTGGTCTCGAAAAACTTTTGATGTGATGCTGCTGGAGTGCCTTTGGGAACGGTTACCTATTACATTGTACACAACACAAAACATTATTTTACAACAATAACCATCATCATTGTAGGCATGCTTTAATTGAGAATGCCAATATCTGATAGCTAAGGAATGCTTAAAGTACAGTTTGGTATAAATATTATTGTTCATTATAAACATATAAATTTTTATGATGTACATATAATAGCACAATTTTCTGCTAATTAAATGTGTTAAAACCCCAAGCGCAACGTGTGTATTAAGTAAGTAAACATGTTCAACTTCCTGTATCCTTTTGAATACCTCGTTCCATCTTCCCATGTTCTTATTTTATGCAGTTGAGCAAAAGACAAGATAGAATGCCAAGGTGTATAAATGGAAATGGATTTGTTAATGGAAATGCTTCATTCTTTGGGAAATGGAGTATAGCAAAAGTAGAGACAAATGACCTTAACCTTCCTAAACACCTCATATCGTCTCATCCAAAAACGTTTGTGTTTGCACGATGCCGTCTTTTACTCTCATTATTTCAAATCTCATAAAAGGATTAACAGATAGAATATACTTCAGAGCTGACGCAAGGTGCATAATCTATATACATAATCTTTCGGAAGACTCACCTTCTTGTTAAATAAAATATCCTGAATTTTCTCAATCCTGATTTTGAAAGTTTGCAAACTCATTTCGGCTACATCTTGAAGTTGCCTGGTGCTGATTTTTGGAACGGATACTTCCGGAGGGGGTGGGCGGCTAATAACTCCATCATTCCCAACGCCTGGCTGGATTGGAATTTTCGGACGACTTTGACTGGGCTTACTACCTGAACTTCCTGTTTTGTCGATGGGACAACACACTCCATTCTGTCCACCTCCCCTGGTGAGCTGGCAAGGTCTTTCCAAGAGTTGCGGAATCTCAGCATAGAATATGGCACATTGAGCTAATGGCTTACAGAGACCTTGTCGCTGAATATAATTAAACAAATTAGAGAAACAAAAATGATTCAGATGAATAGGGTTTAAAAAATAAATAGAGCAATGCAAAAATGTAGACGAATACGAAACTTGTGGAATCAGGCATTGATTCCACAGTTTAGGTACTAGTCTAGAACATATATAATGTATGCGAAATATTCTTTGATTTACTTTATCGGGAGTTTGGCACGAGGGAAAACTTTGAGTTGGAGCATCATCAAAAACAATATCAAACCTTTGTGATGAGCTTCCACCACCGCCACCAGAACTTCTTCTTCCGTCCTGTTAATAAAATAAGTTGGGCTTTAAATATTCTATAGACTTTTTTTACAACATGAATGTAAAATTGTTAATTTAATTAAACATTTTGCACATCACTTACTTCGCCAAATTTTATTTGACCATGCACACAATACTCACTAATTACGGCAAGGAAGCACAAAAGGCTAATCGCTGTTCTGCTAATTCTCATATTAGCAGTTTTATAATTCTTTTGGTTGCTTTTATGTCTGCAAATGTATTTTTCATTCATATTATTTGTTTGTTGAG
>JAANSO010003149.1:0-12001 GCA_036507315.1 Lepidocyrtus fimetarius | reverse complement strand
CGACAATGACCTTCAGTTTTATTTCTAAGTGGGTTTTGCCCTTTTAAAATAAAATTTTTCCAGCTCGTATCAGAAATTTCATTTACATAATAGCTGCTGGGCTTGCTGTAAATTATGCCGTTATCATTCTTAAATTGTTCAAATGTTTCGTACCTTTCAGGTTCTGTTGGAGCCAGCATTTTGTACACATTTGCGTTTTTGTATCCGTTGCTCAATACAATTCCCATTAGCATGAATACTCCAAACATGATTCGGTTGTGGCAAAAAGTGAAAGTTTTCTCAGGAAATGGAGTTCCCTGTTCCAGAATGACTTTTAATAAGTGCCAAAAAACTACTCTTTTTTCTTTATTTGAAAAATATGAGACGATCAGAAGCAATAAAATAGAGGCTCCTAGACTGAGCCAGGTTTGTAAATCGTAAACGTTAATTAAACTGTGGATCGGAAGTCTTTTTTGCTTTTCTCCACACATTACCAGCTGAAGCCCGTTTGTTTTGCTTAAGATAAAAAGTGGGAGTTGCAGCTGACGTTGAGGATTTTCCTGGAGTTTCACAGTTGGAAGGAGAAAGGTTGGAGTTTCACTATTCTTCTGAAAATTTTTACCATTTTTTAAGCAAAAAGTGAAAGAGTTTGGAAAGTAGGCAGTATAATAAATGCTGCGGTTTGCAAATATCAAAGTCCAAAAATTAATAATTAGGTGTCGTAGAATAGTGTCTTCGTCTTTTTCAAAAGGTTCGCTTTCCATGTGAGATACCCATTTATAGTCGGAAAAATAGTTTTTGCAAGGAAATGGAACTTTTCTCTGAAAGTTTTCAATGGCTCCAACAAATTCTACAGAAGTTTGGTTGAGAGGAAAGGATTTTAATTCAACTAGATTAAAAACAGGCACAGCTTCTGTTAGTGTCATTTCTGCAAGGAAGTACTTGCAATTACGGGATAGGGGAAGGTTTTGACGTTGAAAATGGAAGTAATACCTTGCCTCCAGTGTTAACTCCAAATCTATTTTTATCCATCTTAATAAAAGTTCATTCAGGTTTTCATAAGATTTAGAAGGGATAACAAATATCTGAAGCGTTGGTATATCCCCTGGGGTAACTTGGTGACTGTCACGCAGCGTTTCGAATTTTGAATTATCATAATCCCAAACTCTGAAGTAATCTGTTTTGTGTTGAAAGCGAAATTCAATTCTTGAGTCAGCTGGGGCTTTGTGCGGAGGGAATAAATTAATTTGCGCTTGACAATTCCAAGGTTTTGATCGGATTACAAAACGCAAAATGTTAAGAAATTTGTTTTCTTTGGATTTGTTGGACTTTGTATTCCAAAAGATGCGATTGAAATCGCGTAACTTCCTTGGAACCAAGGTGTAAATAATTGAGGGCAAAGTTAGACCTGTTAGTTCCGTGTTTTTAAAATTGTTGAGAAATATTATGCAATTTTTATTTTCAAAACGAAAAAATATTCCAGATAGGTTAACAACAGAATTTGGTGGAATATTCCACAAAGAAAATAAACTTTTGTGGTATTCTTCAAGTTGAAATTTAAATGGGTTTGAGATATTGAAGAAATCTGAACTGGTTGAAAAGTTTTGAGAAAATGTTAACAGTAATGCAACAAAAGCCAGCGAATATCTTCCTAGTAGGGTTTTTCTTAAAGCCATCGTTTTCTTGATTTGGACTAAACTGAAATGCATTGAGCACAATAAGGTCAACTGCTGGACAATAAATTAAATTTACTAATGAAACTTAACTTTTCTGTTGTAAAGTGGGACGGACTGCCAAATTACTTTAGGCTTCTCTTGAGAATTGTAATGTTTTGGAGAAAAAACTCAAGTGCCACTTTTAAACACTTGGAGAATTTATATGGATTAGGCAATGCCCCTCCATCCAACAATTTGATCCAACAATTTTCCCACATGCCCCCCCATCCAACAATTTGATCCAACAATCTTATCCAACAATCTGCTTTCATCCAACGATTTCCATCCAACAATTTGATCCAACAATTTGTATCCAACATTCTTATCGAACAGTTTATTTTCATCCAACAATCTTCATCCAACAATCTTATCCAACAATCTGCATCCAACAGTATATTTTCATTTACCAATTTTTCATTCAACAGTTTGTATTCAAAGAAGTCATGAATTCTGCCCATTACTATTCTGTTGATCCTGCTGATGATAAGAATTGGATTAAGATCGTTAGATTACAAATTGACGAATGTAAATTGTTTAATTAAATTGTTGGATATGGAATTGTGTGGTGAAAATTGTACTTTTAACTTTGTGATAAATTATAGTTTCTAGCAATAATTTCATCCTAATACACTATACTATTATTATTGATGATGGGACCAAGAGGTTGCGTACAGGGCACAATTCATGACTTCTTTGAATGCACACTTTGAATGAAAAATTGTTAAATGGAAATATACTGTTGGATGCAGATTGTTGTATGAAATTGTTGGATCAAATTGTTGAATCAGATTGTTGGATGGAAATTGTTGGATGAAATTGTTCAATGGAAATTGTGGGATGAAATTGTTGGATGAAAGCAAATTGTTGGATGAAGATTGTTGGATCAAATTGTTGGATGGAGGGGCATTGCCATATGGATTAGTTTTGCATTGGTTGAAATTGGTTTACAAAACATTTATTGAATTTGCAAATATAGTTACTAAGCAATTGTGCAATTAAAATATTCAGTAAAATTTAAAATGATATGTGAGGAGACTACATTCGGAGCATTATTAAAGGTTACGAGAGCCAAGGTCAGCATGGAGCAGGAAAAACACGAAGATCATCGGGATGATACTTTTTCAAAGAATGTTTTGTTGGATGATGCGAATTTAATTATTATTGTGAAATAATTGACTAATAAAAGGCAGCAAGCTTGCTTAGACACTTGCTCGAAGCTTGCAAAAAACAAAATTTAATTCACGTTTTCACTTTTTTCTCGTTTATACTGTTAAATTCCTAAATATATCTACTACTTTTAGGTGGAGGCTCGGGAGTCGGCAAAAAATTTGAATTTGTTAGAGCACCTTTTTATTTATAATTTCCACGATGAAACCTATGAAAGCCGAGGTTAACCCTACAAGGACAAGGATAAAAACTAGAACGATACTCTTGCCAAATACTGTCGAGCTTTTAATTGCAGGCTCGTGGGTTGCGAATTGCATCAGGTTTATTGTAAAATTTCCCGATAATTGCGTAGTCGATATAATATCCGTCCATCTTTCAATTATCCCAGATTCTTTGAAAAATCCCAGTCGTGTAATTAGCCAGGTAGGGATTATTCTGGAAAATGTGAATTGATATCCGGTCTGGAAAAACAATTCTTTTTCTAATCTTGCCCCACTCTTGAAAAAATACTGGGCGTATAACTTTGCCTTTCTCGGTTCCATAATAATCCCACTTTTCTTGCATTCTCCAAGCCAGGTAAAAAGTTGGGCATTTTCTTCTTCGTAATAAGATTTTTGCAGGATTTCGTCAATTCCTTTGTCATAATAGCCTGGGAAAGCAAAACTTTCTTCATTTAAAAACTCAGGGTACTTCTTCTTAACGGTTGTTATGACAGAGAAGATTGGATCACGAAAGTGGAGTTGGCTCCGGTCAATTAATTTTTTCATGCGGGCGTTAGTGTAGTTGCCAGAAGTGGAATACCACGTTCTAGAGGAATGGATTTTTGAGTAAATTTTATACAAGTCGAACACAGTCGAATGCAGTTCCACGGTAAGGTAGCCCAAATTTTCAAAGGAAATTGCGTAAGAACGGCAATGTCCTTGGGTTTTATTTCGGATAGGACTTTCTCCTTTTAAAATGAAGCTTCTCCAGAACATATACGAAATACGATAAAAGTATTGGCTGCTTGACATACCAAAAATTGTGCCGTTATCCTTGATAAACTGTTCAAAAGTTTCGTATCTGTCTGCTTCAGTTGGAGCCATCATTTTGTAAAGATTTGCGTTTTTATACCCGTTGCTCAATATGATTCCCATGAGCATAAAAAACCCTAACATAATTCGGTGGTGGGTCAATTTGAAAGTGCTCTTTGAAAAGGGAGTTCCCTGCTCTAAAATGACTTTTAAAAGGTTGAAAAGTAAGCCAGGGTTACATTCTTTCTTTGACGTGAAACCCGATAGGAGCAGAAGGAAAGCAATTGAGGTGCCCAGACATAGCCAGATGGAGCAATCGTACACTTTGATTAAATTGTAAAACGGAAGTTTATTTTGACGCTCTCGGACTCCACACATTGCCAATTGAAGTCCGTTAGATTTGCTTTCGATAGAAAGAGGCAGTTGCAGATGACGATTAGGATTTTCTTGGAGTTCCACAGTTGGAAAGAGAAAACGATGAGAAAGTTTCTTCGTCATAGTTTTTCCATCCAAACAAAGATTGAAAGTATCTAAAATGCCCGATCCATAATGTAGTGTATGATTACCCAAAATCGACTTCCAAAAATGAATCAATAAATGTCGAAGAATTGTGTCTTCGTCTTTTTCAAAAAGTTCGCTGTCCAGGTGAGATAACCAATTGTGTTTGGAGAAATAGTTTTTACAAGGAAATGGGACTTTTTTACTGTATCTTTCAATCTCTCCAGCAAATTGTACTGAAGTTTGGTTTAAAGGGACAGATTGGAATTGAATTAGGTTAAAAACGGAAGGCTCTGTTTCCGTAGCTGTCATTTCTGCAAGAAAGTATTTGCAATTACGGGATGCTGGGAGGTCAATATATTGCGCTTCATAATAATACGTTTTCTGAAGAGTTAAATCCAAATCTACTTGTATCCATCTTAATAAAACTTCATTCTGATTTTTGTACGAATTAGATGGGATAGCAAATATCTTCAGGGTAGGTGTATCCCCCGGGGCAACCTGGTGACTGTCACGCGGCACACTGAAGTTTAAACTCTCGTAGTTCCAAATTCTGAAATAATCTTCCTTGCGATAAAACATCCAGATTGAGGAAGAACTAGAGGCTTCATGTGGAGGAAATAAATTAACTTGTGCTTGACAATTCCAGGGTTTTGATCGGATCACAAAGCGAAGAATATTGAAATAAGTGTTTTCGATGGTTTTGCTGGACTGGTAATTCCAAACGATTCGGTTGAACAAGCGTAATTTCCTTGGAACCAAGGTGTAAATAATTGAGGGCAAAGTGAGACCGGTTAGTTCCGTGTTTTTAAAATTACTGAGAAATATTATACAATTTTTGTTTTGAAGTTGATGGAAAATACCAGATAGGTTAACAACAGAATTTGGGGGAATGTTCCAAAGAGAAAATAAACTTTGGTGGTATTCTTCAATCTGGAATCGAGTTGAAGTATTGAAGGAATTTTTACCGTTTGAAAAGTTCTGAGAAAATATTTGTAAGACTAGAATAGCAAGTAAATGTAAATGGCAGGCCATACTTTTATTGATTTGGGCTAAGCCGTAGTGCATACAAGCAGATTGCTAACTTTTTGCTTCGAGTTGATGAAGGAAAACTGAATTTTGTGATAGTAAATGCTGACGCGTGTATTGCCACTTTGCAATATTACTTTGAACTTCTCAAGTGAATTTTAATACTTTTAAGAAAAAAGTCAAGTGCCACTTTTGAACCCATGAGCAATTGACATGGATTAGTGTTGCATAGGTGGAAATTGGTTTTCAAAAACATTTTATTTTAAGAGTTTTAATTTGTTAATGTTTCCTACTAACGTTTTGGCATTCTTACATTCTCGTAAACTTTACAAGCTTTTGTAGCATTTTTAAAATTTCTACAATGAAACTTATGAGTGCTGCGTTTAGCCCAAAAAGGAGCAGGGTATATACGAGGACGATGCTTTTACCAAACAGATTGGTTGATGAGGATATGTTATAAAAGTATATTGCTTTTCATTGCCTTAATAACTTTGAAAGTAGTCACGTATGAAGCATCTTTGCATTTCCATAATGAAGCACATGGAAGCCAAGGTTGCCCCAACAAGGAGCAGAATAAAAACAAGAACGATACTCCTTCCAAATATTGTAGAGCTTTTTGTTTCAGGTTCGTTGATAGCATCGGCTTTAATGTTGAATTGCTTGAAAAATACGCCGTAGAAATAATATCCGTCCACCTTTCAATTATTCCAGATTGTTTAAATAAACCTAACCGGGTGATAAGCCAGGTCGGAATTATTCTGTAAAATGTGAATTGATAACCCATGGGGAAAAACAATTTCTTTTCCAATCTTGCCCCTCTCTTGAAAAAATACTGGGCGTAGACCTTTGCCTTTCTGGGCTCCAAAATAATCCTACTTTTGTTGCATTTCCCAATCAAAGAAAAAAGTTCGGCGGTGTCCTGTTCCATGTATGATTTTCCCAGAATTTCAGCGATTAGTTTTGTATTCGCTTGAAAACGTTCTTCATTGTTCCAATCAGGGTAGTTCTTCCTGAATTCTTCTATTACAACAGTGATTAAGTCTCGAAAGGGAAGTTGGCTCCGGTCAACTAGATTTTGCATGCGTGTAGCAGTAAAGTTAATAGCTGGGGAATACCACGTCTTGGAGAAATACCTTACTAACGAGGAAGGTCTTTCGGTAACTACACGCAAAATGACAAATGAAGATTGTTTCTATACGTAATCGGGGGCGTAGAATTCGATGGTGACAATCTCCCGTCCCCTAAAAGCCGTATTTCTGAGATACAGGCAATCGCATTCTGGTTTTATACAAAGTAGCCTTGTTTAGTACGGTCATAAAACTTACATTGTATCACGGCTGTTATTTTTAAATGTTGCAGAAAAGGAGTAGCAAATTCTTTAAAAGACACTGATTAACTTTAGTTTGAGTTCCATTACTGATACGGCCATACAAGAGAAAATCGTATAGTGTATTACGTAAACACTAAGCGCATCGAAATGGGAGATATTTACCTAGTTTGTCTATACTTGGGTCTTGGGTAAGCAGGATGTTGATGATGTATGATGTAGAAAATGTCTAACATGAATTTTCTACGTTTTAGATCAATTTCGTTAAAAAAAATTTGAAATGCAACCGCATAGTAAATGCGGCTTTTTGTATAGGACCACTATGCCATGGTCAATATCTCGGAAATACGGCTTTTAGGGGACGGGATATTGTCACCATCGAATTCTACGCCCCCGATTACGTATAGAAACATTCTTCGTTTGTTATTTTGCGTGTAGTTACCAAAAGAACATCCTCGTAAGTAAGCATTGTACAAGCACAAGCTGTGCACAGTCGAGCAGACCTCCGAGTTAAAGTAATTGTGCCAGGTCTCATAATAACTTACATAACTTTGACAATGACCTTCAGTTTTATTGCGAAGAGGATTTTGCCCATTTAGAAAATTTTTCCATGTCAAAAAAGAAATTCGAAATACGTCATTGCTGCTAGGCATACCGTAAATGGTGCCGTTATCTTTGAAAAATTGTTCAAACGTTTCGTATCTTTCAGGTTCTGTTGGAGCCAGCATTTTGTAAACGTTTGCGTTTTTGTATCCATTGCTCAATATGATTCCCATTAGCATGAAAATTCCAAAGATTATTCGGTTGTAGCAAAAAGTGAAAGTTTTCTCCGGAAATGGAGAACCCTGTTCTAGAATGACTTTGATTAAATGCATGAAAATCCCGCTTTTTTCTTTCTTTGAAAAAAAGATACGATCAGAAGTAATATAATGGAGCCTCCTAGGCAAAGCCAGGTGTGCAAATCGTAAACGTCTATCAAAGTATGGAACGGAAGTCGTTTTTGTCTTTCCCCACACATTACCAGCTGGAGCCCGCTTGATTTGCTTTGAATGGAAAGAGGCAGTTGCAGCTGACGATTAGGATTTTCTTCGACTAGCACTGTTGGAAGGAGAAAGCTATTCTTCTGAAGATTTTTATTGCTTTTTAAGCAAAACGTAAAGGAGTTTTGACTCTTGGATGTATAAAGTACGATTTGGTTTGCAAACATCGAGGTCCAAAAATGAATAATTAAATGTCGTAGGATTGCGTCTTCGTCTTTTTCAAAAATTTCCTTTCCCAAGTTAGATAACCATTTATGATTAGAAAAGTAGTTTTTGCAAGGGAATGGAATTTTTCTTTGGAAGTTTTGAATGTCTCCAACAAATTGTACAGAAGTTTGGTTGAGAGGGAGTTTGGTTTGGAGAAGGTTGGTTGGCATAAGGTTCCTACTTTTCTTTATGTTTTCCTCGCACTTTTGCTTCCGGTCGTTCTTGCATTTTTATTTATGATTTTATTCAGCACAAATTACTGCACCGAGTCAAGCAAAAACTTCATTTGGAAAAGGCAGATAGCGTGCTGGACAAAAAAAAACAAGAAAAGTGAAAAATACTATTACAGGCTTTGATGGAAGTCGCAGATGAGGTTCCCTATAAAGACAGGGAATTTATTTTACATAAATAGTAAGCGTACAACAATGAAATATTTAGTGCTTTTGATGGAGCATATTTCAAACACGCTTTCTATTTAAAAGAGCTTAAATTTTATATTATACATAATGAATTAAATAATAATTATCGTTTACAGTTAATTAAACAATTTATAAACGCTTGGCTAATTACAATTTCTTGCATAAAATAATTAATATCAATACTAAATAAAAAAAATCGTTATAAAAACAAAACTCATTTTTCATTATCATTGTTTAATCATTCTTACTTTTGTTAATTTCAAAATTACTCTCTTAATATTTTAAAACTATTCCAAGCATTAATATTTTTCTCTATAGTAAATCCAATAATTTTTAAAGATATTGCAAAAACCAGCTTTAAGATGAATCAATAAATAACATGCTAATGCAATGACAGTGAGCTACAAGGTTCTCTTGCATAAAAATTTGAAAAAACATGTCGTGCTATTTCTCATGCATTAATTTTTAATTTAAAATTACATAAAATAAAAGGCCACAAACCTGCGTAGACACTAGCTTGAAAAGTTGCAACTTTTTACAAGTCTTTACTTTAAAGTTTTCAAGACTATCTTTTAAAACCTTTATATTTAAAGCTGTAAGAATTTTTACTGCAGAAAATCTTAATTTTTGCAAAATTATTTGCAAATTTGCAAAAATATTTGCATATTCTTTGTCTACAAACTATTTCCGTTCGAATGATGTGCTACTTGCCATATCGTCGTGGATATCGACAAAGGTGCTATCTTCTGACGTGGCCAAAATAAAAAGGTGCCTTCTGTTTTAGTGGCCAAAGCGTAAAGGTGCTATCTGACTTGGCCGCGCGCGCCTTTTTCAATTGCCTTTGCGTTGACAGATAGCACTTTTGATCTTTGGCCCCGAAAATAGAAGGCACCTTTTCATTTTTAGCCACTTCGGAAGATAGCACCTTTGTCGATAGCCATGACGATATGTTGCAATTTAAGATTTTATAAGGGTCACTTCTAACGGCTTAACCGTTAGTCCATAATTGCTGAAAAACTATACAGCAAATCATTGGCTGCATATCTACCACTATGCCAAAGTTGGCTGCATTCTGTTAAGGCTTTTTTGAGTTTTCGTGGAAACAGACGGACGGACGCACAGACAGACTAACATACCGATCTTTAAGTACTAGCTTGAAAATTCTCACAACTTGTTAACATTTTTGGAATACAAATCTGTAAGGGGACCAAGCAGACAGACAGAAATGACAGAATAACATATGCCAGTATTATCACTAACTCTTTAAGATTCTAAAAAATAGTAAATACTTAGAATTTTCTTACTTAAAAGATAAACTTTGTAGAATATTCAATTCATATATTTCATTCAGATAAATTAAATTATAATATAATATTAAACAAATTACCAAAACCAAACCAGAACAATCCACCATTTGTAACTGATCGTAGCTACGTGCAAAATCTACAAAACCGATTGTAAAAATCAATCAAATAAAATGAAAGGCGACCTTGTTCTAAAGCACTGCGTAGTAACACCAGAATTCAAAAAAGCATGCGATTTTTTCCAAAATTACGCCCGCAAACCGTATCCCATCCCTCTAAAAATTAAAGTAACCAAGAAAACACTAAAATTCCGCCTGGACTCAATTCATCAACTGCAATATCATCCTCTTCTTTCAGAAACGTTTTTAATTTGCTGCTTAATCGGACTAGGCTCAAATCTGGTCCTCTTTTCCCTTCATTTTTTTACTTCCGTCCAAACCAATATGGCTTTATTTAACCTACTTGCGTTTGCATACGCCGTAATACTTGTAATTGTGCAGCATATTGGATTCTACATTGTCTTTTTCGTAGGAGGGGACCTGGTCACTGCAACTAATCAATGGCTTCATGTGGAAGGTAAACTATTTCTAAATTATTTTACATAATTTAATTCGAATTTTTAATAATAATTTTTTTTAATTTTTAAAGCTTATTTGAGAAAACTAAGCAAAAGCCAATATTCATCAAACAATATTTCAGAATACTTTGGCCATCTACTACTTCCATTTTCATATAACATTATTCCAATGACTTTAATTCTGACTTTCACGGGATTGGCATCCAACCTGGAACCCTTCCACTTTCTCCTTAAATTAATCTCCAGAGAATTTCAGACAAATCTGTCCGAAACAACTTTACTCTGGCTTCTGCGTGTTATCTTCTCTCTGATCTCTATTTATGAATGCTCTCGCATTCTCTTTCTTTGGATGTTGATAGGCTTCACTCTATCATTTATCTCAACTCAATGCTTGTCCACCCTTTAGAAACTAAATTTATCTCACAAAGCGTCTCTCAAAACATTTAACATTATTCGCTGTATATTTTCCCTATTAGAGCATTATATTCGAATTGGTCTTTTGGTTTCCCTTGTTTGCATTCAAATAATCCTTTCGATAAACATTTGGCTTATGGTGAATGGTTATAAACGGGTTCCGACTTTTATTTACGTTTTACCCGCACTTTTACTTCCGGTTGTATTAGCTTTTCTGTTTATGATTTTATACAGTACAAATTACTGTGTTGAATCAAGTAAAATATTTGTTAGTAAAAGACAGATAGTTTGTTGGACAAAGAACAGAAAAAGTGAAAGATACTATTACGGACTTTGTTGGAAGGCGCAGATGCGATTTCCTATTAAAGCCGGGAATTTATTTTATATAAATAAACGCAAAACAATGAAGTATTTAATGCTTTTAATGGAACACATTTCAAACACTCTTCTCTTGAAGAAACCTTAGGTATTTTTTAATTGTTTTGTGTTCATAGTTTAGTCTCATTAATTCCATGATTATTTAAACTGGCAAAGCTTGAATAAAATATTGTATTAAAATCATCAATGGATAATTCAAGGCTGAAATTAAATATTAAGATGAATTATATACCAGGTATACTTAAGCAGGCATGCAAAAGCTACGATAGAATAAGTTCAACAATAAATTATAAAATATTCATAATTTTTTTCCTAGTAGTAAGACTTGTATAATCCAAGCCTACACAAATAATATTATTACACAAGTCTTAAAACCAAAATGGTCATGTTCCATTATAATACTACCTAATCCTTAATTCTTGATGTAGAATAGAAAGTTTAGCTTTTCTAAATACAAGCTCTTAGGCCAACGATCATTTTAAACAGGAAAATAGTAAGTAACCTATGTAAAACCTATTCAAAACCTAATGCCTTTTGGAAAATATTCAAATTAAAAATTCAGAAAAAATGTCATGCTTACAAAAACTCACTTGCTTTTACTAGAGTTTGCTTGAACAAAGCCAAAGGTTTACTTCCACGCCAAATTCAATATTTGTTAATCCACCACAGCAAAAACAGTTGAGTTGTGGAATTGAATAAATTAATTGAATCAAGCAAAATGAAAATTAAATTAATTCATAAGCATTGTGTTGTAACTCCAACACTTAAAAAAGCATGCGACATATTTCAAAATTTTGTCTGCAAACCTTATCCCCTTCCTTTAAAAATTGAAATTACAAAGACAACACTAAACCTCCGACTGGAATCACTTCACCAACGTAAATATCGTCCTCTTATTCTGTCAACATTTCTAATTTGTTGCGTAATCGGTCTC
>JAANSO010003148.1:0-12002 GCA_036507315.1 Lepidocyrtus fimetarius | reverse complement strand
GGAAGAATACACCTTAAATGCACGTTTGTTTGGGTGTTTTTCCAGACTATCTCCAAAAAATCACTAAAAACAGATCATTTGTTTGGGTGTGCGGCGAGGCAGATGTGCTGCAGGTTATAAAATTTGTATCAGTAAGCAGAATGATACTTTAAATACCGTTTGGAAGAAATTTGTCATAAAATTGGCTTTAAAATCACCACAATAGGCTAAATTTTTATGTTTTATTTGCATATTTATTCACATATTTTGGCCATTTTATTCACATATTCTCCCGGAGTCTAGATATTATTGAGTTGGAGATGAAGCAACTTTGGGAACCTTCCGGCCTCCATGTATTCATCTTTCCACCCGTCCAAATTAGGGAGAGGTGAATAAGCTGCGGGAAGTATCGTTCGAAAGGGGCCAAATCAGTGACAACTGCTTCATCTTCCCCTTCTGGCATCTCGCTGGGAGACAAGCTCAAGTGAATAAGCTTTGGCAACTCGGGGAAGTTGAGTAGTTCTTTGTCCTCTTCCCAGTCAGGATACAAAATGGGTTCCCAGGGAGTAGTCAGGGCCTTCAATTTCGGAACTTGTTCCAACACTTGAAAGTTGCAATGCGATCCCGCGCGTTTTCCACGTTGTCAACTCCTGAAGTGTCGGAAAAGGTGTTGTCCACATTCAATCTTCTAACATGCGCCCCAATCGCTGTTAAAATCTCGTTTGTTCTTTCATTTTCTTCAAGTTCTTGCTCCACGTCAATTACAAAATATGGATCCCACCGGCCATCCTCGTACAATGGGATTGAAATGTAGAATTAAGATTGTAATCAAGGTGCTGGCGTGCTGCGGTTTATTTTAGTAACCAAAGACTATGGAGTTGCTTGAAATCTTTGACTTGTGGAATGATTTTTCTGGAGAACCTTCTCCGTTTATCTCTCAACATCAAGTGATAACCAGACTTTTTGGGAGTTTCAATTTATTCAATTAAAGTCAGAAACCTGGAGAAAAACATGCAAATCCAAAGATCAGTTCAGAGTTCGCCATGCAGATTTTGCAACAAAGAAACCGATTTCTTCGCAAAAAGCCATGTTCTCTGCGATCAGGAATTGTTAGGATGTCCAGTTCTGAGGAGAGTGATTTGCAAAGTTTGCCATGCCATCGGGGACAACGCCCACGCCACACAATACTGTCCAGTAAGGAGAAACAATGGGGAAGGGGGTAACAAGTGGCGTCGCAGGAACCGTCTCAAGTCGTGAAAGATGTCAAAACGAGGTACTCCGTGAGAAAGCAGTTCGTGAGAAAATATTAAAGAGAAAGTTGCCCAGATTTAGTCTTCCTGTTGTGAATAAAATGTAATTCCAGAATAATTATACCAATTTGAGTTAATCATTGTTTTTATTCCAATTAGGAGAAAAGCCTTAGTCTGCTTAATTTCTTTGTTTTATAAATTGTATAATGGTTGTATAATGAATAGTCAATTCATTTCCGATGTATTTCTCCAGATAATTAATAGTAAATAAATTTATTTGATCTTTGTATTGCTCGCCAGTTGTTAATGAAAGTATTTTCGCATTGAACCTATTTTAAATGTATGATTGAATATAACAGTTTAGTTTGTACATTTTTAATTAATGTACTAATTGATCAAATCCTTTCTAATCGTGACAATAAAAATATGATGAAGTAATATTTTGTGATCGGAGTGTCGTAATTATTCTGCATGTATGGCGATGAGATTTAAGATTTAATTCTATTCTTCAATTCAATTTCAGTAGGCGTCGCAATAAAAGTTTTAAGAATGGGACAAAGTGGTACTTTATAACTTAAAAATAAGTTAATTAAATAAGACTAAGGCGAGTAGGCAAACTGCTCTTCCGCAGTGTTTGCTATCGGAGAAAAACTGTAAAGACTGGAAAAGTTTTCATGTCAAAAACCTTTTGCAACTTAAAAACGTATTTGCATAATATCTTCACTCTTAGGTCATTGCAGGGACTTGACAAAATAATAGATAGATAAAGTCTTTATTCATCAAGATTGATATGGCCTTCGCCTTTACAATCATATATATTTTATATACTAATTTTACTTATTAAATATCATGACAAATATTNTCATATATATTTTATATACTAATTTTACTTATTAAATATCATGACAAATATTTCGTAACCTAATTGCTTGCTTAAAAAATAAGTATAACTTGATAATATTATCCGAATTATCATATATATTTTCAACTTCAGAAAGATACCTGTTTCTAATTAAATCGTACCGTTTACATTTTTGAAGTACATGAAAAGTTGTTAAGAAGACGATGTCGCCGTTCAAATCTATAAGTTCCTGGAAAAATGACGAAATTTTATTGCTGAGTCCTCCAATATTCCATGAAATAATTTTTATTTCTATCGTTATTTTTTGACTGCAAAGGCCGGCCGAGTCTTCATCCCGTTCCGCTGGTTCCCTGTGAAGGTTCCTTGGTTGGATCCTGAAGTTCAGCTTGCTCCGTGGACAGGTTTGCCATGAATACTGCTGTAGAGTTTCCAGATTTTACACTTAACTTGTCTCCCCAGAAGCGAAATGTAGCATTTGGATCTGTTTGTCTGATTTCTTTTTTCTTTTTGTTGAGAATTTTGCTGATTTTTCTTATCCCTTCGGTAAGGTCCTTGCTAATACTGATATTTGTTCCTTTAAGTCGAGTAGCTGCTTTTAGAACTTTGATTGTGTCCTCCACTTTTGTAAATTTAATAAGAAGGGGCCTGGTGACGCTAGTTTTAGCTCCTAATCTTATAGCTTCCGAATAATCCATCCGGGGTAAATTGAGATTTTTCAATAAACCCTTGATAATTTCCGCTCTTGTTGCACTGCTCTCTGGATTTTTATACTCCAACCCAAACACCACAAGGTTTTTACGTTTCTCACTACTTTCTAATCGCTCAACTTTATCCTCAAGCTCTTTGATTCGTTTTTGAAGTTCTGGAACTAAATTAGCTTGCACTACAACTGACTGATAGTCTAATCTTAACTGATCTATCTTGCTTGAAATTTTGTCTCTAGTTTTCTTTGCACTTTTCCTAACGATTCTGCTCATCATCGCTTCCATAGAATTTGGATCTTCGAAAATATCATCTTCACTGACTTCACTTTCCGAGTCCGTTTCCATATTGCTCATTTTTGGAATTTTATGGTTATTAGTTGATGAGTTACTTGATGATGATGCACAACTTTTTCTCTTATTGCTGTCTTTCTGGTCTTCTGTTGATGGCATACTTTAAGCCAAGCAGCCTAGCTACGAACAAGAAAATGCGTGTTGCTGGTTTGCTGGCTTTAACAAGACTGACTTGACAAAATAATGTTTTTTTTCAAAAGAAACAAGTTCAAGCACTTCCTACCCTCATGGATCAGTTTCTCGCGACTACGCTTCATTCTTTGGATTTGCATTGTTCGAATTTCTGATTTCTGCGGTAATGGAAACTTCAAATAGATCTGGTCATCATTTTGAGAAATCAACGGAGAAACTTCTCCAGAAAAATCATTCTACAAGTCAAAGATTTCATGCAACTGCAGAGTCTTACTTGAATTCTTCCAATGATACAATGGATCCATTTCAAGTATTTCCGGAACTGGTAAGGACCGAATAATTGCAAACTATTTATAAAAAGCAAATTGAGGTAATATACTTTAGGATTGCTTAAAACTTTGTAACTTTCTTTTTTTGTAAAGGTGTGGAGGAAAATGAGGACGACAAAAACAAATTAAGTTTTCTCCAAGCACATTCTGCTTTCCGGAAGCTGTTCGAAAAGAAACAAGTGGAACTCGGGTATATTGGACAATGGAATCCCTGTGCAGCAAGAACTTGAAGATAATGAGAGAAAGGCGGAGATTTTAACAGGGATTGGGAACCATGTAAAAGTGTTGGATGTGCAATTTACTATTTCCGACACTCCAAGACTTGAAAACGCGCGGGACCGCATTGCAACTTTCAAATCTGTGTTGGAAAAAGTTCCGAACTTAACATATCTAGATGCTTCCTGGCAACCGATATGCATTCCAGACTGGGAGGAGGAAGAGGAAGTGCTGGACTTCCCCGACTTGCCGCAGCTTGTTTGTCTGAATTTACAAATAGACAATGAAGAAGATGAGGGCGTATTTGTCACTAATTTAATTCAGTTCTTAATACTGTCATACCAACGCGTACTGAAATTTAATTGCCGAGTCGAATGAAATCGCATAGCCACGCATGCAAAATAAGAATGAAATCACTAGTGTCAGTTCACAAAATATTACCTCATCATAATTTTTATTAACACGATTCGAAAGGTTTTCAACAATATTAGTACATTAAGTTGCGTACAAGTGCACACACTAAACCGTTATATTCAATTATTTAAACTAGGTTAAACGCAAAAATACTTTAATTAACAAACTGTCGAGTAATACATAGTCAAAATAACTAATTTATGATTAATTATTTATAGAAATACATCGGAAAGTGACTTGACTATACACAATACAACTAGTACCAGCCAAATTCGACAAAATTACCATAATTAACATTCGAATCCAATTAAAACGAAACAATTCATAAATATTGCTAATCATACATTTTAAAAACAGCCAAAATAGAAAACATTTTCAGATATTTATTATTCTTTCTGAAATGTCAGTATTCGATGAGACCAACATTAACAACTCATGAATGAAAAAGATAAATCCATTAAATTCTCTTGAACTCCATCTTGTTTTCCTCCTCCTTTAGATTACCTTCCCATTTGACATTTTCCTTTTTAAATAACTTGTTCAACATTCCACCCAACTCCTTCATCAGTCTTCTGCCTTTCCTTTCCATTTCCTTTCTTGAATAACGGCAAATGTGCACAGAGAAAGTCTCCAAATTCGGTGCAAACAAGTTCCGACACATTCCCAGCAGCTTCCTTCTGTCATCACAATATTCCGCACGGACGTTGAAAACCTCTAGATGACGCAACTTTGGGAACCTTCCAAGTGCAAGGTATTCATCTTTCCAACCGTCCAAATTTAAAAACTGGAGGAGGGTAAGTTGTGGGAAGTATTTTTCAAATGGGGCCAAATCTCCGACCGCTTCTTCTACATTTTCTTTCACAGTTAAGCTAAGATCGACAAGGCGAGGCAAGTCGGGGAAGACCAGAACTTCATCCTCCTCCTCCCAGTCGGGAGAGATGATTGGTTCCCAGGAAGTAGTCAGACATTCTAAGTTTGGAACTAGTTGCAGCACAGACTTGTACGTTTCAATGCGATCCCGCAAGTTTTCAACGTTGTCAATTCCCAGATTGTTCGAAAAGTTAGTGTATACATTCACTGCCCTCACATGCTCCCCAAACGCTGTTAAAATCTCGTTTCTACGTTCATTTCCCTCAAGTTCTTGCTGCATTGTTATAAGGTGATATGGAACTCCATCCACCTCCGTAGGAATTGCAAGTTCGATCGAT
This sequence comes from Lepidocyrtus fimetarius, assembly GCA_036507315.1. Lineage (NCBI taxonomy): Eukaryota > Metazoa > Arthropoda > Collembola > Entomobryomorpha > Entomobryidae > Lepidocyrtus > Lepidocyrtus fimetarius. Next base: position 6,557 of record JAANSO010003148.1, on the reverse strand, counting down.
CTAGACAAGATTGGTATTCGACCAACTTGGAGCTCTCCAAAATGATCCATAAATTTCTCAACTGCTTGACGAGTGGAAAGATCAGTCCAATCAGGATCAGTCTCATTTACAAGGATCAGAGGTATTCCGAGCCCATTAGCCCAGTGGGATTCCATCCAGTTATCAACAGCCTGGGAACACTTCCGGGAGGCGAGACGGCATGCCAGAAAGGACCGTTTTCTTTCACTGTTCAGCTCGCAGCTCCAGTCTGGCGTTTTCTTTTCAAAATAGTTCATGAGAACGGGCAATGCCTGGCAAGAAATCAAAATAATTGCCATTAATAATTAAATTATGATTAACGAATTGAATGGCCACTAACGCAATTTACTTACAAAAAGAAATCCCAGTTCCACGTGTTTCTCTTCAAACTGTTTTCGGAAGGCGGAATGTGCTCGGAGAAAACTTAACTTGTCTTTGTCGTCTTCAATGTTCTCGAAGATCACCTTCCACACCTGTTCCAATAAAGCATAAATTAGCGAATTTAATTTCAAGTTTAATAGAGCACCACTACCTTTAAATTTTAAGTTTAAGACGGTGCTCAATCTGTTTTTTAATTTTTGTAACTTACCAGTTCAGGAAACACTTGATCAGGTTCCATTTTGCCAAAATCCAATTGAATAATACGATTGATTTGTAAAAGTTGTCGAATAAAAAACTTGTTTGCGAATCTGTTCAACAATTTTATCTTCCTTGGTTTCCAAAGATCAAGACATTGTCTAATTCAGAATTTCAAGTTGTCCTTCTCAAAAGCTGCTCGAGCCAGGTTTGACCATGTGACGGGGAGGGGACATGTTCCAACCTGTTTATTTTTGGAAAAATACTTTGATAAACACAGTCTCCAATCAATCGCCAGCGTTTCTTTTACTTTTTTGTTGTTTTTCTTCATAAAGTGTTGAATGAAATCTCCGGTCGCCCTTTTCCACTGGCGCGCAAAATCATTCATTCAAAAAGGAAAGAGGAGGAACTAGAGAGGAGGAAGAAGTAGCTAATTAAGTTGAATTAAATAAAAATAGTTTCGATTCGAGAGTAGTTAAAAAGTTATCTTTTGCTAATAGTTCACTGATTACCTTTTAAAATTAACACTCGGAAAAATTTAAAAGAGCGGAGGGATTGTTAAGTTTTTAAATCGTTAGTTTAACAGAGTTTGACAAATTTTGAAACAGGTGTTGGAAACCTTGCAGGATAAAGTGTAGTGGATAGTCATTAAAAATTTTAAAAAGGCTGGGAAAACGAATAAAAAATTGCAAAAATGGAAGATTTATACCCATTTAGGAGTGAAAGTAAGTCAAAACAACTTATCCAGACCCTCAAAATTAAGTTTATTTTCTATTGTTTTGTGGTCTTTTTAATGGCCTTTTGTTTTTCAGATATTATTCCAGAACTCGCTGAACTCGTACACCAAAGCTTTTTTGACAAGGACAAGTGGGGCAAGAAAAGGAAAGAAAACGCCATTTCATTTCTTCTTCCGTTGGCCATCGAATTGTTGGACGATGTTGGGAGAATCAAATCATTGAATAAAACTGTCCTGGAGGAGTTTGGCGAAAACCGTAATGCATATGTGAGCGCAGGATTCTGGAAAATTGTAAGGGCGTACTTGGAAGTAAACAATGGAACCGGAAACCTATCTCGAATAACCGAAGCGTTGAAGTCAAATGGTCATTTGTGGATTGCAGGTAAATAAAAACATTTGGGGCAACTTTTGTCGTTTGACCTGAATTTAGCTTAATACATTTTATTTAGATGGTCTCGAGAAATTTTTCATTCGGTATTCTCTTCCGATGACTTCTGATGGAAACGTCAATGTTTACTCATTATCACGTGACTTCTTACATGGCGAGAAGAAAGACATCTCTGGGGATTCGGTATCAATTTTGAACTCCGTGGAACAAGCGCTTCAGAATTCTGTCATTCTAGAAGAAATCTTTAAAAAGCTACAATTTGTGGATCAGAAATTGTTTCGGCTTGTGTGCCCAACTTGGTTGCAAGAAACCTTACCATTTTGGAGAGGAAATGCAAGAATATTGCTTCATGTAAGTTTGTATTAGGAACAAACCAAGCCCGATAATGAAATTAAATTTTCTTTTGGAATGTTTTAGGTTTCAGGAAATGTAAAGGATATTGAGCAGCAGTCCGGCATTTCACTGTCCGTTTTCATGGATTTATGGGAGAAAAACAGGTCCGATAGGGTAGCCAAAGGGAATGTACAAGGAGGGCTGCTTCCAGTTGAGGAAGCTGGAAATTACAAATTGCAAAGTCACCCATTTCGCTCCTATCAAGTTTCCTATAAAAATTGTAGGAAGAGTAAGGGTGAAATATTTACTTGTGGGAAATCAGAAAACAAATTTTGGAAAGAGTGCGGTCTGTTTATTGAAGTATTTGGAAATTGAAAATGTTTCTGTCATTATACAAACCTGCAAAAGGCTTCTTCAAGAGTTTTGTCAAAACCTGAAACGGTTGAAAATTTCATGCTGCAAATGGGTAAGGATTCCTGAGGATACTTCTGGTTCTGAAGAAGATGAAACAAAACAAGATGAGAATAAGCAAGCCAACTCTAAAAGTGATGGGATGGAGGTCCAGCTTAACAACCCGGAAATGAAGTTTCCTGAAAATCTTCAAACTTTAATATTGGACGACATCGACGAAGACTCCTTAAGATGTCTCTTGTTTATTTGTCCTAATTTAAAGGTAAGCCTATTTAAAAATAAGTAGGTCAAACTATACGGATGAAAATCCGAATTTTGATATGAAGTTTGATTTCGGAACGCTGAAAGGGATGCCGGTGTTGAAGAAGTTAAAATTAAACATAAAAAACCCTGAGGAGGAAGTGTACAGAAGTCCTGGAGCTCTGGATTGGGTGTTTGAAGGGGATCGTAACAGATACTTGCCTGGAGTTACCATGGACTACCAATATTCAGCCAAGGATCCAATTTTGTGCAGCAACCTAAAAGAATTCACATTCGACGGGTGGAGTTTAAACGAGGAAGATGTTAGACTACTGTCCGGTTGGTTTCCAAACTTAACTCGTCTTGAAGCTGAGGTGAACCATGAGGCTCTGTCCAGCTTGCTAGAAAATTGGTCAAAGTTGGAGAAACTGGTAATTCACACGGAGAAATGCATTTCATTGGGGAAGCTGCGACAACTTAGAGAAAAAAAGAAACATCTTCGAATATTCCAGCGATTCTTAAAGGGCAAGGTGGTTACCAATGAGTCGGTGGAGTTAAAAGAGCAAAATGGGTGGCTTTTCTTTACTAATTGTTAATTCGGTATTGATAACGATTGAAGTTAATAAGATTGATAAGAATTGTTAAATTTTAACTAGGTATATTGGGTTATGCATTATGCGTATTTGCATAAATTCTTGAATCCAAATTATTGTTTGCTGACTAAAAGGAAAAGTTTCAATATTGATGTTGATTGTATTTATAGCTAAGTTAATTATTTTAAATGGAAATTAGTCGATTATTGCAAGGCCAAACGTGAAAACTAATCGTAGTATTCAGGTAAGTTATAAAGTATACAATCTCATACGGATACGACCACATTTATGTATGTATGAAGTCTTGATTAATCATATTAAAATGATATTTCCGTTTAAAAATTTAATTCCATTAAAGCCTACTTTGTGCACGTTATTTTCATTTTCATTTAAACAAAAGAAGCAAACTGCCCCTGCTTCTCCTTTTTCATTGAAAACCGTATTTTATGATTAGAATGTCGAAAAATGAAAAAAGTTTACACGAACGTGTAATAATTTGGATCAAGTAAGGAAGTTTTTGCTTATCAAAAGGCTTTCGTGTTTATTTATAATCTTCTTATTAATCATTATTTAATAAACGGTCACCAAAATAATCTCGTTTGCAGATGTGGTTTTCAATTTAAAATGAGGGGAAATCATGAAAACTTCAAGATGGTAGAAGAAAAAGTCAATCTGTAATTAATTAATATCACATATATGCTGAAATTTATTAGTAGATTTTACGTGCAAATGTAGAAGTGAAATAGCTAAATCCATTCAATCTTACATTTAGAATAGGTTAACTGCAAAAATACTTTCATTAACAAACTATCGAGTAATACAAACTACAAACAAACTTACCTATTTGCGATTATCCGTACAAATACAAAATTATTATCATAATACAAACTCGTAATTATATTCGAATCTAACCACAACGAAACAATTCAAAGTCCTAATTCATCATACAATTCATAAAACAAAGAAATTAAGCAAACTAATGCTTTCTCCTTTTTGGAATAAAAACAATGATTAACTCAAATTGATTGCAAAATTGGTCTGGAATTACATTTTAATCAAAACAGGAAGACTAAATCTGGACAACTTTCTCTTTAATATTTTCTCACGTACTGCTTCCCCACGGAGTACCTCACTTTGACATATCCTTTAGACAGGACAGGATTGTGCGGCGTGGGCGTTGTCACCGGTGGCATGGCACACTTTGCAAATCACTCTCCTCAGAACTGGACACCTAACAAGTCCAGATTGATCGCGAAGAAATCGGTTTCTTTGTTGCTTACGCAAAATCTGCATGGCTTGCTGCGGCTTCCCAGTTTCCAGCGGTCCCAAAGCTTTCATTTGTGAATAGAGCGAACGGCCGGTGGCATACTTGGACTCGAACATTTCCCGCAGAACTTGGTGTTGCACTTGGGCAAGGGCTGATACCCATTCAGTGGGCGAAGGATCCATTGGGTTCCATGGTCATTGTTTGAATGGTCATGTCCATAAAGAAAGTATTTCCGCTGGACTCGTTGGTGGAGGTTGATAGAGCAATGCGTGTGGTGAAACGACTCTGATGCCGGTGAGAAGCAACGAATGACTCAGGCTGATCTCGGATCGGAAGTTTTTGGAAGATATTTTGGAATTGGGTCACTTCCGGAATGGCTGGCTGAGGCTGGAATGTTACAGGATTGAGAGTCATCATCGTTAAAAGAAGATAAAATGGTGCTGACACAAAATACCCTGGACTTATCATCTTTGGTGAATTCAAGGTAAATTGAGCTGCTGGTGGCGCCGTCATCATCTGAGAAATTTCCGGAGAAAGCGTCGAAGTGCTGAGCCAGCAATCAGTTGTGCACTCCCAGGGCTTCTAATTCCAAATTGCTGAATCTAAATCAAATCAGAAGATCTTATTTAGTTTAATTGCAATGAAAAAATAATTTTTATGTAAACCACACATTGCATACCGGATTAAAATACTTTTTAATTAATAAATATTTCATGCAAAAATAACCTACGCAATAATATGAAGGATCCCAACAATAGAAGGCTTCTCTCCCGTTGTAATAATTCGGATTTGAGGTTAATGATAGATAAAAACAAAACGATTGGCTTTCTTATCTCCTTCCTTCTCAGTAAAGTCAAGGATAAAGACAGAAATGCCAGAAGATGAAGTATTTGTCACTGTCTTGGCTCCATTTGAACGATACTTCCCACAACTGGTTCATCTCCACCTTTTTAATTTGGACGATTGGAAAGATGAATACATGGAGGCCGGAAGGTTCCCAAAGTTGCGTCATCTCCTGCTCATTAACGTCCTTCCGGAGAATTATAATCACAAAAGAAAGCTAGAATGTGCCGGAAGTTATTTACCCCCAATCTGGAGACTTTGTCTGTCCACCTTCGTATCTTTACAGAGAAGGAAAGGAATAAGAAGCTAGCGTTTTGGATTCGGAGGTTGCTCAATGCTCTTGGAGGTTCCAATCTTGTAAATATAAAATATGATGAAATAATATTTTGTGATCAGAACTTTTGATTTCATAATCAATCTTATGCTGTATATTGGATCTTGTGAATTAATTAAAATCATCAATTCATTTTCAGTAAGTGTCGGTATGAAAGTTTTAAAGAATGGGACAAAGTAAGACTGCCTTTCAGAACTTTTAAAGCAGTTCAAAAAGAAAGTAATTTTGAAGTTTATTCAAATTAGTAACTCAATTTCAACTCGTATCTTGTAATGTAAGTGGAAATTAAAGGGGGAACTGCAACAAAAATTACGTATTTGGCTTTTTCATGAACTTTATTTAAATCTCTCAATACTGCCCTGGTGAACATAAACTAAAGAAATACGAACAGGAAATAAGTATTTCTAGGTAAATAAGTACAATCTGTCCTGAAACGTTTAACAAAAGCATTTTTCTGGAAAGGAACACGGTCGATCATGCCCCAATCTCATGGTGAATTCAAAGCCTCATTTTAGAATAATTTGTAATTCTGCATTATCCACGATTTTCATTTTTGACAAAGCAACGGAGAAAAATTGTTGAACAGATTCACAAAAAAGTTTTTTATTCAACCACTTTTACAAATCAATCGTATTATTCAACTGGATTTTGGCAAAATGGAACCTGATCAAGTGTTTCCAGAACTGGTAAGTCAAAGGTAGTGGAACTCTAATAAAATCTTGGCTAATCCTTGTTTATTGGAACAGGTGTGGGAGAGAATCTTTGACAAGATTGAAGACGACGCAGACAAGTTAAGTTTTCTCCGAGCGCATTCCGCA
>JAANSO010003147.1:0-12002 GCA_036507315.1 Lepidocyrtus fimetarius | reverse complement strand
AAGAGTTTTACCTAGTTCAACACCAGTTTTAAGAATATTCACCGTTCCCGGTAAAAATTGGATTGAAAACTTCACAAAAATTGAAAAACAAGCCAAATTATTTAACTGGATTGCCAGCGACTTTGATTCCGAATCTTCAGGAAACTTTTTCTCCGTGGATAAATCATATTTTAATTATCGACAATATTTTATCCAATATTTAGAGGAGGAGAATTCCATCAATGTAAAGTTGGGAACTCTGCAGCAAATCCAAAACGTCTTACATTGTCCCAAAAAACACAATTGCAATATCAGAGCAGACCTTTCCCCAAACATTTCCAAAATCGTTGATCTCGCCAATAAAAGATCTGAAATTTCTCCTAAATTTATCACATTTTGGGGCATTGAATCTTCTATTTTACACTGCGGCTTTAAATCACAAGGAAAAATCACTCTTAAACAAAGCCTTGGCAATATTTGGAGGGTAATACTTAAAAATTACACGTTTTATTTCAAAGACCAAGTTTATTTTAAACCCTGTTCAAAAATAAACGGTGAAGTGGAACGGGAAAGTATGCAACTTCCGGCTGAGTTTCTAACAAACCTGGACCAAAGAGTGTTGTACATGCTGCCTGGCTTATCAATGGAGAAAGTGAACGCAAGACAGCATTACATGCCGCTGTACATCCCTGACAAGCCAAATGGGCTTCAAATAGCAGTTTGCGGGTTTAAAAGAGGAGAAAGGTTGTTATTCGAAGAGCTTATCAACGTGTACGATATTTATTCCTGGATAAGCTTGGTTGCAACGTCAGCTCTGCTTATCATAGCCTCCCAAATACTGCTTAAAGAATGGAAAGGATTGAAAGAAGTTTATTTTCATAACTTCCGGGTTGATCTGTTTTGCCTAGTGAAAGTTCTTCTTGAACAAGGGGACCCATTTCCTCCAGCTGCGTTCTCAAATTTAAAGATGAGATTTATGCTTAGTCTGTTTCTTCTGATGGGAGGGATTCTCAGCAACGGGTATAAAAACAATAACGTTTACAACATGATCAAACCAACAGAACCGGAAAGATACGAAACTTTAGAAGAAATGGTTGCAGATGGGTTAAAAATCTACACAAATTCAAAACCCTTGGCAAGCCATGACGTCATACTCGAGCCAAATTTAGATTTTAAAGAGACATTGTCCGAGCTCAGCAGCGACAATGAAACTTTATTTCATAATTACATTTCAACCCTGTACGCAAACGGAACTTATTTGGCGGTTTATCCAAAATCTGAACTTCTTTCTTGGGGAAATGACTTTTTAGATTTAATCGGAGGAAACACAGAGTCCAAAACGATTACAACTTATGAAAGTAAGAAAGAACTTTTCAAGGAAAGATTTCTTTTTAATCACAGTTCACTTCATCCCGCACAAATTGAGATTTTAAAGTCAGTATTTTCCCGCCTAAAAGAAACCCCGGGGTGGCTGGAGAAACTTATGTATGCAATGGAAAGAGAAAAAATTGAAATGAAATCTGGCATAATAAAAATATTTCACGAAGAAGAATTAAAAGTTTTATTTTCGTATCTAAAGCAATGCAACAAAACAGCTGTGGCAGTTCCCTCCAAATTTTCAAAGGTTTGGGCAAGGAGCCTCAGCAAGCTCGGAGGGAACGTAGAGAAATGGTTGTATGTAGTACCCGGCTTCCGGTTTTATTTCCAGGGGTTAATACCTTCAGAATTATTTACTAATTTGGGGCGGGTTAAAGAATCGGGGATAATTTTGAGGTGGATGAATCTGCTGGAGCGTGTCTCTGCAACTAATGACCCTTTGGGTGGAGAAAGCAATTCTGTACTTGAGGAGGAAATTGACTCACAGATTGACTCCACTTTAGGTCCAAAAAGCGCCACTTTGTCTGGAAACATTGTAATCGTGTTCGCGTTATTATCAAGTGGTTTAAGTTTGTCTATGTGCGGGTTTATATTCGAGAAAATAATTAGTTATTCTCGGAAAACGAAAACAAAGTCGTGGAAAAATAATTAAATTTCTAATAATTATATTTAATGTATATTAGAGTATTTCAACCATGTCAAAATAATGTGATTTATTTCTAAAGTGTATAATAATTAAGTAATATTACGTATTTTATTCAAAATTATTGTTTAAAAGGTAAATGTTTAATGAATAAGAAGAAGATTGGCAATGGCGACCATAGCAAAGTCTTCAAACTTAAGTGGTGAAGTCCTCTCCAAAAAATTCCCGGAACCTAGTAAAACTTTTAAATGAGGACAACTCCTCAGCATTTTCCAAATCAAAAGCCTCTTCTTCTTGCATATTGTAAACCTTCTGCAAGCCAACTGCAGTACAATATGTTCTTTTATGAAAACGGACCTGTGATGAAGATCTGCCATGAATCCATACAGTCCCAGAATGACAATACTGGCTTCGGCAGAAGCAACACCGTAGAAACAAGCCAGAGACAAATTTTGTGTATGATTGTTTCCGTTCAGCATTTTGATCAGCATAAACACGCATATAATTTGTACACCAACAGCACCAAATAAAGTAAGCGCCATTATTTCCTTGTGAATTTCCCCAAAAAGTCCTGTCAACATTTGAAGCTGGCGATAAAACATTAACGATTTTTCAACAGAAGAACTACTCTGGATCCCTTCCAACATCATCCTTAATGATTTCAAAGAAATGATTATTAGAAATACTAAATAAATATTGAAATTATTAAAATTTACCTTTTAAAGCGAAACAACCCAGCAATCAAGCAATTTACCACGACAGAAACTTGAACAATGTACCATACAGCAATCCTTGTTACCAATTGAAATACCAACGCATGCACAACGAATAAAATCCCTCTTTCAACAAGTTCCAGATAGGTATTTCCAATTCCATTTTCATAGAGAAAATAAAAAAGGAAATTTGTCGGAAATGAAGGTAGTGCCGCAGCAGCCAGTCCAGCCGTGAGAGTGGCAGCTGCACTTACTTCAACCTGGTATTTGCAAAATATTTTGACAAATTTCACTTTTCTTATGAAATCTTCACTCGTTTCTTTGTGCAGGTTAAATCCCACTAGAAAATTATACACAACAAATTATTAAAACCTTTAAATTACTTTAACTATGTATATACTATTTAAAAACTAATTTACCCCTTCTGAGGGAAGATTGCTTCTCCAATTGGATAACTCCATTCCACAAGCTCACGATTTCTTCTTCATTTTGCAATAAACCCAAATAGAAGGATGCGCCAACGGAGAAAGCAAAAAACAAAAAGAAGTTCTGACATTTTGCAGCAAATGCAATTGATTCCGCTTGATTTTTTGGAGAGTATCTACCAGCTAAGAATATCTGACCTAAGCTGATTACTGCCAATGTCAAAATTATACGAATTATTACAACCTTGCTGGTTTTCTGCCATTGAGGAGAAAATCGCTGCAAGTTTTCATCCCATTTTAAAGGCTGAATGCAAGTGTGGCTTTTTGCCCCAATTTGGTTAACCTTAAAAAAAGAACTTAATAAATTCTGAGAGTACAGCAGCATGATTACAAAATGTCTAGTAACCGAATGACAATACGTCAATAAGTTTAAAATAACTTGTTCAATTTTAATTAAAATGTATGAGTTTTATCGCAGACATGAAACGTATGAATTGTTTTAATTAGCCCTAGCACGTGCTGCAGTTTTACTTTTCATGAGGAAACTTCTATTATAAGTTGATATGAAAACCAGAATTGATTGGAGTAACAAGCTAAAGTCTAGCCACCTAAATCCATTTAAATGTGCTTGATTGAATTATCCTAAAATGCAAAGAACATTTGAAGTTGATTACTTTAATTGCTCTAATTTACAAGATGCTGCCAGTTGATGTCATGTTATTTCACTGTCCTAGTTCTAAATAAATTTTTAAAAATTTAATTGGGACATGATAAGCAATCATGGATGATTAAAATGTGGATGAATCTGTTGAAGAGAGCGTCCCCAACCAATAAAAAACATTGTAAAAGCATTGTTAACTATCTCGAGCCGTTTATTTTTTCTTAGATAGCAAAAACAAGGCAATGAAAATATATTAGATTTATGTTTGCATTTATACTCAAGTATATAAACAAAAGCAATAAAGTAATTATAATTGTGTTAAAAACGCTATTCCACTTTTAATTACGGTTAAAGTGGTAACATATTAGGTTTTAAAACGTAGATTCTAATGAATAAGAAGAAGATTGGCAGTGGCGACCATAGCAAAATCCTCAAACTTGAGCGGTGAAGTCCTCTCCAAAAAATTCCCAGAACCTAATAAAACTTTTAAATGAGGACAACTCTTCAGCAATTTATAAACCGGAAGCCTCTTTTCCTTGAATAAATTAAGCCTTTTGTGAGCCAATATTTGTACAATACTTTCTTTTATGCAAACAGACTTGTGATGGAGATCCGCCATGAACCCGTACAGTCCCAGAACTACAATGATATCTTCTACTGCAGCAACAGCGTAGAAACAAGCCAGAGACATGTTTTGTACACGATTTTGATTTTCTTTGTCTCCGTTCAGCATTTTGGCCAGCATAAACACACAAATGATTTGGACACCTACACCAGTAAATAAAATGAGCGCCATTACTTTCCTGTGAATTTCCCCAAACAGACCAGTCAGGATTTGAAGCTGGCGATAGAATCGAACAGAAGTTTCCACAGAACTTTTCCGAATCCCTTCCACCATCATCCTGAAGAAATTTAAGCAGCCCTTTAATATTATACAAGAAAATTGTAAATTTTAGTTAAATTACCTTCTAAAGCGAAACAACCCAGCGATCAAGCAATTTACTACGACAGCAACTTGCACAATGTACCACACAGCAATCCTACTCATCCAGTGAAATACAAATGCATGTAAAACGAATAAAATCCCTCTTTCGACAATTTCTATAGAGTTATTTCCAAATCCATTTTCATAGAGAAAATAAAAAAGGAAATTTGTTGGAAAGGAAGGCAAGGCCGCTGCAGCCAGGCCAGCCGTCAAACTCGCTGCAGTATTTACTTCCACTTGGTATTTACAAAATATTTTGACAAATTTCACTTTTCTTATGAATTTTTCATTCGTTTCCTGGTTCAAGTTATATTCTGCTAAAAAAAGAAAAAGTTTTAAAATGTTATTTTAAACTACTGTTTAAAAACTGGTTTACCTTTCCTAGAGGAAAACTGCCTCTCCAGTTCGATAACTCCATTCCACAATCTCACGATTTCTTCTTCATTTACCAATAAACCCAAATAAAAAGCTTCACCAGCAGAGAAAGCAAAAAACAAAAAGCAATTCTGGCATTTTGCAGCAAATACAATGGATTCTGATTGGTTTTTTGGGGAATACTTAACAGCCAAAAATAATTGAACCAAACTGATTACTGTCAAGATTAATATTATCCGAATAATTATAAAATTTCTGGGTTTTTGCCATTGTGGAGAAAACCTTTCCAGGTTTTCATTCCATTTTAAAGGCTGAATGCAAATGTGACTTTTTGCCCCAATTTGGTTAACTTTGTGAAAAGAAATTAATAAATTTTGAGAATAGAGCAGCATGATTACAAGAAGTATGAAAATCAAATGAAATTACATGAAAAATGTTTTAAAATTTCCTTGTTCCATTTTAATTAAATTGTAGAGGTTTTATCTCACTCATAAAATCGGAATGGTTGTCAAACTTATATAAACTGCTTTAATTAACCCTATCACACGCTAAAGTTTCCACGGAGAAATGTGTATGTTAAGTTGTAATGAAAAATGATTGGATGTACAAAAGTTAGTGAAACAACCAAAATTGGTCCGGTTGTATTACTTGATTGAACATTAACTGTTCTAAAGCACCAAATCTTTTAAACGCGATTGATTTTATTGAATTTATAATTCCATGTTAAAACTATGTAAGTTAATGAGAGGTTATTTCGTTGTTCAAGTTTAAGATATTTTTTAAAATTACATTTGGCGAAATGAACAATTGTGGGGAAGTCTGTTAGAGTTCCTCCTCAATTAATAAACGTTCCAGAGGAAATAAACAATTTTGTAATTAACCTGTCAACAGGCTTACACAAGTTTTCTACTTGAAGGTATTTATGTTTCGTTTTAAACTAGCATTGTTTTTCACTCAATTATACTGTGTAATATTTTAATCCAGCTATTATTTTACAATTACGCACAAGTACTCGTTTCAAAACACAAACTTTAAACGCTTTAATTAATAAGAAGAAGATTGACAGTAGAGACCATAGCAAAATCCTCAAACTTGAGTGGGAAAGTCCTCTCCAAAAAATTTCCCGAGCCTAATAAAACTTTTAAATGAGGACAACTCCTCAGCATTTTCCAAACCTCCTTGAATATTCTTGTATTAGGCCTTCCGCAAACCAACTGCCCTACAATAGTTCCTTTTATGCAAACAGATCTGTGATGGAGATCCGCCATGAACCCGTACAGTCCCAGAATTACAATGATAACCTCTACAGTAACAACACCGTAGAAGCAAGCCAATGTCAAATTTTTTGTACGATTTTCTTTTCCTCCGTTCAACATTTTGGTGAGCATAAACCCACAAATGATTTGGACACCTACAGTAGTAAATAAAATAAGCGCCATTACTTTCCTGTGAATTTCACCAAAAAGGCCTGTCAGGATTTGAAGCTGTCGATAGAATCGAAAAGAACCTTCCACAGAAGTACATTTCCGGATCTCTTCGAACATCATCCTAAATGATTTCAAACAGATTATTATTACCAATGGTAAATTGATTAAAACATAAGTAACATTTACCTTTTAAATCGAAACAATCCGGCGATCAAGCAACTTACTACCGTGGCTACTTGGACAAAGTACCACACAGCAATCCTGGTCATTAATTCAAATATAAATGCATGCAAAAAGAATAAAATCCCTCTTTCAACAATTTCCGGATAGCCACTTCCACTTCCATTTTCATAGAGAAAGTAAAAAAGGAAATTTGTGGAAAATGAAGGCAAAGCCGCTGCAGCCAAGCCAGCCGTTATACTCGCTGCTGCATTTGCTTCCACTTGGTATTTACAAAACATTTTGACAAATTTTATTTTTCTTACGAAATTTTTATTCGTTTCCTTGTGCAAGTTAAATTCCGCTAAAAGGAACACAAATTAATATAAAATTAAAATAATTTTGAAGTGTTTAAAAACTTATTTACCAATTCTAAACGAAGACTGTTTCTCCAATTCGATAATTCCATTCCACAAGCTCACGATTTCTTCCTCATTTTGCAATAAACCCAAGTAAAAAGCTGCACCTCCGGAGAAAGCAAAAAACCAGAAACAATTCTGACATTTTGAAGCAAACGCAATTGAATCTGTTTGACTTTTTGGTGAGTATTTAATAGCCAAGAACAATTGAACCAAGCTGATTACAACAAATGCCAATATGTTAATTAAAATGAAAACCTTTCTAGGCTTCTGCCATTGGGGAGAAAACCGTTGCAAGTTTTCATTCCATTTTAAAGGCTGAATGCAAATGTGACTTTTTGCCCCAATTTGGTTAACTTTGTGAAAAGAAAGTAGTAAGTTTTGGGAATAGAGCAGCATGATTATGAAAAGTAGGCGTCTACCTGAATGAAAGTCAAAAACATGCTTTGTTTTGAATTACTTTGTTCAAATGTAAATTATTAATCGGCCACATAAAATCCGAATGATTACAAAGCTCTTAAATTGCTTTATTTAAACCTAGCAAGTGCTAAATAGTTTGATAGACAAGCTTGAATTGGAAGTTGGATTACAAACAGAATCAATTAAAGCAACAATACTATTTAATTAAAAGGATTCCACAATCGGGGACTTGTCTAACTCCAACAGCTTAATCATAATCAAATAATCAGCATCTAAATTGTCAACTTGAATGTTCATTTAATCTGTTTTAACGATCATCCCCACCCCAACTAATGAAAACGTTTAAAACAGTGTTAAGCTGTTCATTTTGGTAACTATATGAATTTATATTAAAGAAAATATTTAATTATTTACAGACAACGAAAACAAGCCAGTGGACAAATACTTACATTATATTAAGGGTTTAAAACGTAAATTCTAATGAATAAGCAGAAGATTGGCGGTGGCGACCATAGCAAAATCCTCAAATTTGAGTGGGGAAGTCCTCTCAAGAAAATTTCCCGAGCCTATTAAAACCTTTAAATGAGAACACGTATTCAACATCTTCTTAACCAGAAGCATTTCCATCTTCTTTTTATTAATCCTCATCCAAGCCAAACACCACTTTCCTTTTTTACTTGCCCCCTCCTCCACCACAATACTTTGTTTTATGGAAACAGAACTGTGATGCAGATCCGCCATGAACCCGAATAGTCCCAAGAGTATTGTAATGACTTCGGCAGCTGCAACGCCGTAGAAACAAGCCAAGGCCAAATTTTCCGTTTGTTTGTCCCCATTAAGTAACTTGGCTAGCATAAATACGCAAACGATTTGAATACCGACACCAGCAAATAAAGCGTATGCAAGTATTTTCCTGTGAATTACTCCAAAAAGCCCAGTCAGGATCTGAAGTTGGCGGTAGAATCCAATCGAGGTTTCAATCGATCCCCTCTGGATTCCTTCGACAATCATCCTGAACGATTTGAACAAATTATACAAATTGTCAAATTAAAAGTTGTTAAAATTTACCTTCTGAACCGAAATAATCCGGCAATTAAGCAACTTATAACGACCGCAACTTGAACAATGTACCAAACAGCAATTCTAGTCGCCAAGTGAAGTACAAATGAGTGCAACAAGAATAAAATCCCTCTTTTTACAACTTCTCTTAATATATTCAGGTCATTTTCATAGAGAAAATAGAAAAGAAAATTTGTTGAGAAGGAAGGCAAAGCCGCCGCAGCAAGTCCAGCCGTAAGACTCACTGCCGTGCTTACTTCGGCTTGGAATTTACAAAATATTTTGACAAGTTTCACTTTTCTAACGAATTCCTCACTGGTTTCCGTGTTCAGTTTAAATTCCCCTGAAAAGAAGGAAGATATTTAAAAAATAATTATTAAAACCTCTTAAAAATTAATTTACCTCTCCCAGACGAAAATTGTTTCTCCAAGCTCATAACTCCATTGCACAAGTCAACGATCTCCTTTTCATTTGTCATTAAAACCCAGTAGAAGGTTGCTCCAGTAGAGAAAGCAGAAAACCAAAAGCAATTCTGACATTTTGAAGCAAATGCTATCGATTCAGACTGATTATTTGAGGAATACTTAACAGCCAAGAATAATTGAGCGACGCTGATCACAGCAAATGCCAATACGTGAATTAATATTATAAACTTTCTGGGTTTCTGCCATTGGAGAGAAAACTTTTGCAAGTTTTCATTCCATTTTAAAGGCTGAATGCAAATGTGACTTTTTGCCCCAATTTGGTTAACTTTGTGAAAAGAATTTAATAATTTTTGAGAGTAGAGCAACATGATTACAATAATTCTGCATTTGTTAAACTGAGTGAATTACACACTTCAAGATATGGTGTGTGTTAAGTTGAAATGTTTATTAAATAAATTGTATGATTATAATCGCAGAAATAAAATCGTAACGGTTAGCAATCTTAAAATATATTTGGCTTAATTACCTGAAATACTACATCGCTGCTTGTTGTTTTATATCTCTACCCTGGATTTGTAAGTTTTACTTTTCATGGAAAAACTTTTTATTTAAAAGTATGTTTTAATACAAAAACGTAATCATATAAACCTGTATCTACCCACGTAAGTCCATTTTGCCCAATTGAACATTGTTAATTATTCTAAAAGACAAAAACCATTTAAACCTATGAATGCCTATATGATTGCTTTGAATGTTCACGTAGATCCTTTGCCGAACGAAGTTAATGACGATTTATTTAATTGCTCAAGTTAAAATTAGAAATCATTTGGTATTAGAAACAATTTTGAAACTTGCTAAAAAGTAAATAAAAGTTTTCTACATAAATTGTTTGATTGGGGCCAGAAATAACTTAAAACAATGATACCTCAGGATATAGAAAAGCTATTAAGTTATCTAAATTCATTTAAAGTTATAATTCTAGCTTTAATTGTCCATTTAGCTTTTTAAATATAACATTTTATGTAAAATATGTTGACACAAATTTTAGTGAATTAAAAGAAGGTTGGCAGTAGAGACCATTGCAAAATCCTCAAACTTGAGTGGTGAAGTCTTCTCCAAGAAATTTCCCGAGCCTAATAAAACTTTTAAGTGGGGACAAGTCTTCAACAACTTCATCGCCTGAACATTCCTCTTCGTGCAAGTCAACTGACAGGTTTTTGCCCTATTATCCCCCACAACAATACTTTCTCTTATGCAAACCGAACTGTGATGAAGATCCGCCATAAACCCGTACAATTCCAAAATGACAATAATAGTTTCAGCAGCTGCAACTCCGTAGAAACAAGCCATGGTCAAATTTTGCGAATCGTTTTGATCCCGTCCACCAAGCATCTTTGTTAGTAAAAATACGCAGCAGATTTGATCACCAATAGCAGCAAATAAAGTATGCACCATTATTTTCCTGTGGATTTCACCAAAAAGTCCTGTCAGGATTTGAAGTTGGCGGTAAAACCTAACCGAGGTTTCAAATGAGGATCTTCTTTGGATACTTTCCACCATCATTCTGAATCATTTAAAGCAGAATTTTACAAATTAATCACTGAATTGAGATTAAAATTATTAAAATTTACCTTCTAAATCGAAACAATCCAGCAACCAAGCAATTTACAACGATAGCAACTTGCAAAATATACCAAGCACCAATCCAGGTCACCAAGTGGAATGTAAACGAATGCAAAACAAATAAAAACCCTCTTTCAACCATTTCCAGATAGCTATTTCCTATTCCATTTTCATAGAGAAAGTAAAAAAGAAAATTTGTTGAAAAAGAAGGCAAAGCTGCTGCAGCCAATCCCGCCGTAACACTCACCGCTGCCATTACTTCTGCTTGGTACTTGCAAAATATTTTGACAAACTTCACTTTTCGAATGAAATTTTCATTCGTTTCCTTGTGCAGGTTAAACTCCGCTAGAAAATTACATTAAATATTAATTAGCTTCATTTTTAAGTAAACTTTAACAAATTGATTACCGTTCCCATGAGAAAATTGCTTCTCCAAATTAATAACTCCGTTCCACAAGGTTACAATTTCATCTTCATGTTTCAATAAGGCCCAGTAAAAGGATGCGCCAACGGAGAAAGCAGAAAACCAAAAGCAATTCTGGCATTTTGCAGCAAATGCAATTGATTCTGACTGATTTTTTAAAGAATATGTAACAGCCAAGTATAACTGAACCAAGCTGATAACTGCCAATGCCAAAATATGAAGTCTTATTACAAACTTGGGTCTCTGCCATTGTGGTGAAAACCTTTGCAAGTTTTCATCCCATTTTAAAGGCTGAATGCAAATGCGACTTTTTGCCCCAAATTGGTTAACTTTATGAAAACAACTTAATAAATTTTGTGAATAGAGCAGCATGATTGCAGAAATGCGTCCCGTAACTAAATTACCTCAAATATGTCGTTTGTTTAAAATTACCTTGTTCAATGATAAAAAAATATGAATAATTATCGCAAACATGAAATCGGCTAATCCGTCGTTGTATCATATTCTTACAAAATGTTTTACCTTAATTATTCTAAATAATTCACAAATCGGCTTGTCGTATCATGTTTTTACCCACGTTAAAGTTTAACTTTTCATAGAGAAACGTGTTCTTTAAAAGTTTTATTAAGTTTTTGAGCTAAAAACACAAGTTAATAAATAAAAGAGTTTTATCTAGATACTAAGTTCGATTAGTTAAAGTTGATTGAACGTTGTTAATTATCCCAAAAACGCAAAAAGCATTTACTAAACTAACGTGATTGCCTTGAATGTCATAGATTGTGTATTAGGTAAGTAAGTAAGTAAGTAGGGTTTTATTGACCATTTAGCCATCTTACACGGTCATTCAATTTACAACAATTTAAGCATAATTATACAAATGTTCTATAC
>JAANSO010003146.1:0-12012 GCA_036507315.1 Lepidocyrtus fimetarius | reverse complement strand
GAGATCTTGACTATTAACTAGTTCCTTGAGTAAGTCCTTGGAAGAGTTATTAGTGCTCATTGTCACTACCTTTTCCTGTTATTATTAAAAATTAATTGAATTACTTAAAGAAGCAGCTCTTACGCGATAAACATTAAGATAACACTTGATAATAATTCTTAATTAATTACCTTTTCTGTAACTTTATCAACTTCTCGGTATAGAAAGTTGCAATTTGCATCAAAATGATTTTCTTTGAATGCTCCTTTACGAACCAATTTGTTGGGAAATTTTCCTTTCAGGTCCATAAAATATTTTAGCATCTGCAAATTCCAACAAAAAGCATTAGCATTAGTATGTAATTATACGTCCATTCTATAAAGCAATAATAACTTCTCACCTGATTATTAGAGTTTCCCGGAAACAGTATCTTTCCAGTGTATAGTTCGTATATGGTACATCCAACTGACCACAAATCCAGGCCATAATCGTACGGAATACCTAAAACTTTATGGACAGACTCGAAAGGTTAGTTTTAAATATTATAATAACGAAATGTATATGCAACTTACTTATTTCAGGAGCCCGGTAAAATCTGCTAACCAAGTAAGGTGTTATTTCGTTTTCATGAGAATAGCATGCTGATCCAAAGTCGCAAACTTTTAAAACAACTTTACTTTCAGTGACCTATAATTAAATGAAAAACATTATTATTAACATTAACATTATTCGTTTTTTAGAAAGATTTTAAATTACTCACCAAGATGTTGTCTGGTTTAATGTCAGCATGCAGAATGTTTGCTTTCTTTAGTAATTTCAAAGCGTATAATAACTGTTGCGTATAGGATCTCACAGCCTTGATATGGAGGCCGACATTTTTCCCATATTTCCTGAGAACCTCCCTCAAGTTCATAGACAAGGGTTCAAATACCATACACAAATGCTTTTTTTTAAAAAGATTTTACAATTACTTACCAAGATGTTGTCTGGTTTAATGTCAGCATGAAGAATATTTGCTTTCTTTAGTAATTTCAAAGCGTATAATAGCTGTTGCGTATAGGATCTCACAGCCTTGATATGGAGGCCGACATTTTTCCCATATTTCCTGAGAACCTCCCTCAAGTTCATAGACAAGGGTTCAAATACCATACACAAATGCTGTTTATGATAAAAATGTCGTTTTAGTCTAACGCAATGATACTTATCGTCAGGATCCTCGTCATTCAACCGCTTCAAAATCTCCAGTTCTTTCAAACCGCTTTTCTGCATTAGGTCATTATTTCTGATAATTTTTACAGCAACGTCTTCATTATCTCTGGCTGCATCCCTGGCTCGAACTACATTTGAAAATACACCTTGTCCAGTGTACCCATAAACTGTATATCGTCCATCCATGAGCTCTCCTGTCCGCACTCTGTAATAGCCTTCTGCATCGTCCCAATTATCTGTCAAATTTGGATTTTCATCTCTACCCATCGTAGTTCCTTCTACCAATTCGCTGGGGCTCTACAAATTAAATAAAAACTCGTTAATTGTACCTCAAAACTTTTAAATTCAAAATACTTGTAATAATTGTCTCTCTAAAAACGTACATCAAAATGTTCGGAAAACATGTCTTGCTCAGCAAATATATCTTGTCCACCAGACTTTTTGCTGCTGTTGTTCTTGTTGGCTTCTATTGCTGTTGCACTCTCATTCTTTTTTCCAAAATTCTCATTGTCATTGGCATTGTCGTCATCATCTGGCTTTCGAGACGAAGCGGTTGAATTAATATTATTGTCACCATTCTTTGTTGTCACTGCTATTTGGAGGAGATTGTAACAGTTTAGAATGAAAAGAGTTAGAAAGTTTACTATCACTATCGAGCGTTTTCTCACTCTGCTCGGACAAAACCCGACTCTCTGCTGGGCTGACACTAGACTTTGACCCTATGGACATGTTGGAATCTTCACCCACTGCACCCAAGCGCTAAGAAAGAAAATTAAATTAATTTTACTTCACATGTACGTATGCAATTTAAAAATATTTATTCAATTTACCTTTAAAAGTTCTTCTCGTTCTTTTCTGCGCTTCTGGATTATGGCTTCCTCATCTTCTTCATCATCGTCCAGTTTGATATCTACATAAGTGCTGTGACATATATTCCAACAACAAATCATTCATTACAAAACTTGTTGACAAATTGTTTTTTTATTTTAAAAGCAAAAAGTTTATGATAAGCTCTTTTAAAAAGACTTCATAAAAATATAAAATGCAAGACACAAGTTGCAACCTCGTTATAGTACTGAGTGTGCACCATCCTGATCTAGCGACGCGACGTCTCTAAAGTGTAATATATAGTACTGGGACTCGACACTCGATAGTCACGTCAGCAGCAGTAAAATTCGTCCCCTTTGCCAATAAAATGTATATTTAAATACTTTCAAAAGGAGAGAGAGATATACATACAAAGAGACAACAAGAGGAGATACGAATTAATAATTTAATTAAAATTATCAACTTCCTAAGAAAAAAAATTACAAATGCATACAATTGTACTAGTACACATGCAACAGCATTTGAAATTTTTGAAATCATCATTAATATTTTTTTACTGAACGAAATTAAATACATGGGAAAATATACCATGTGAGAGATTTAAGGATGAATTTATCCAGTTCCATGAGTGGGAGGTTAGCCAAGATAATGTGACAAATTTGTAGTCAACAATGTTGTTGTGCCACATCAACAAACTATCGAAACTATCGTTTAAACGAATTATAAACGTTATATCATCATCATTTTTAAAGGCAATGCTAAAGTATAATGGTTGGAAAAAAGTTGTACAAAAACAAGATCAAGCAACAAGATTGATTTGAATTAACCTAACTCTTAATCACTATTTTAAGACTTTAAGATCAGGTCTATAGTTTTTAAAGCTTGAATTATTAAAAAAAAGAACCTCAATTACTTACAGCTCTTCTTCAGAGTCCACTTCAATTTTTCCCTTTGTTCGTATCTCCTCTTCCATCCTTATTATTGTCACCACCACGACCTTTTCCGTCACCGCCGCCACGTTCCTTATTTCTATCTCTTTCATCATTTCTCCGCTTTCTATCTCGATCCCCCCAACGACCGCGATCTCTGTCCAGATCTCTTCCACCACCACCAGGCCTATTATGCCGGTCTCGATCCCGATCGTGGTTAAGCTCTCGACGGGAGGGACTATTTCCTCTACTTCTTTGAACAGAGCCTCGCCCTAAATGATGAGGAGATCTACTTCGTTCTCGGTGTCGACTAGCAGAAGAGGAGTCAAATCGTCTGTTTTCATGATGATGTGAAAGATCTTTTCTAGAATCAATTTCCCTGTTTCTATCCCGCTTTCTTTCTTGTTCCCTGTCTCTCCTCCTTACTTCTCTGTCATTTTCCTCCTTAAGTCTAATATCCCTGTGCCTATCTTCCCTGTCCTTTTTTCGTTCTTCATCTAATTTATCTTTATGCTTTTTTTCTTGTACCGCTTTATGATCACTTCTTTTAATGTCTTTTATTATTTCAATTTCTTCTCGATCATCTTTACGCGTGTCTTTTTTCTTGGTTTCTGTACTATTATGAGCAGAATTTTCAGTTGCAGCCATTTCCTAATAAGCGTTTTTGGATCTGTTCCTTTTGTTTCATTAATTCTTCCAAATTCATCTCTTCTTCGATTATATCCAAAGAGTTTAATGAAGCAGTATCATCCTCCCTTGAGGCTGTAGTAAGGGCCACAACGTCTTTACTACTACTACCCCCATTCCGTTCTCGACTAGAATGTTCTTTTTGCAAGGATGACGACGACGAAGCCTCCAAAAGGTCAGATTTTTGCCCAACTTCCTCAGTCTGTCTCTCCTTCTTCTTTCCCTTTTTCAGCTTCCTACAAGAAATTTATTTGAATTGATTTAAACCTCTAAATATATTGACAAATCATGCAAATTATTATTTAAATCAACTTACTTTTTCTCCTTTTTGTGCTTTTTATGCTTGTGCTCATGATCTAGATTTCTTATCTTTACTCTTCTTCTTTTTCTCTTTCTTTTCCAATTTACGAAGTTTTGAAGGAGGGGAACAAGAAGAAGATTGACTACTACTTGGAGGTGACCCCGTCATTATGTCACTCTTGAAAATATTCCTCCAAATCAATTAAAAGCACTTTAAAAACACTCAATATTTTGCAAAAAAACAATTCACTTTGAAATAACACTTGCTAACCATATCAAATTAATTTTAATTTTAAATCATCTGTGCAATTAAATTAGAGGCACACGGTATATAAAGGCTGATAAATAAACAATTAAAGTTTGCACACCAACGTTTATGTTTTGATTCAATCCTTCCCTTCATTTCCCTATCATCATTGAATACATTACGTGAATTCATTGAAAACGAAACGCCAAACGTATACTTTCCCATATGCATATAGTGCGCAGTGTAGCGTGCACATTGTGCATAACACACCTCTTTATGCTTTGTGTGTGGTCTCCTCACCGCACACAAGCAAGTCACCTTATCAGAGAAAAGGAATGCTCTAGCAAAACCTCAGCGGATGATCCTGCAAAAGAGCAACAACAACAAAAATCATTCTCTGGATTTTAACAAGTTTGATTGCGAAATTTAATTAAAAAGTGTCAAAGTGTATAGTTAATAGTAAAGTTTTATTTAATTAAAGTCATTTAGTAATTACACACAATTAATTTACAGGTGTGTCGGTCTTTTTGACTGATTGAGATTTACAAAATGAGCTACTCCCTGGATGCGGATCTTGTGGCTTCAATCAAGTCCTTTGTGGGCTTATTGAAGGAACATCCTGATATGCTGGAAAGTCCGGATTTGGAGTTCTTTAGGGACTATTTGGCATCTCTTGGGGCTAAGGTAATAAAGTTTTGAAATGATTAAAATAAAGAGGCTAATGAACAATTCGTAACAGTATATTTGGTTGTCTGTTGAAGGTTCCTAGTCCAAGCAAAGCTCAAGCAGGAGGAGGAGATACTACATCATCACCTGGAAGTCATCCTAAAGCTGAACCAACTAGCGTTGACGATGATGAAGAACCGTATCCTACTATTGAAGATGATGGGGTCATTGAAGCTGACGCCATAGACGTAAATCAAGAGATGGGAGATCCTGATAAGAGTGTGAGTGAGGAGGATATGGACAAAAGTAATGATTTGAAGCGAGAAGCGGTGGAGCTATTTGCAAATGGAGAGTTGGACCAATGCATCGCAAAATATACTGAGGCTATAAAGGTTTTAGTTTAATTTACGCTTACTTTAACTCCAAAACGAAGCGTCAGCGGGATATGGGAGTACCACCACCATTGGAATCCTAGTAAAATTAACGTTCTTTTCTTTTATATATAGTTAAACCCAGGGTCAGCGTTGTTGTATGCAAAAAGAGGTCAAGTTTATCTAAGATTAAATAAACCCAATGCTTGTATTCGTGATTGCAATAGAGCCTTGCAAATTAACGGCGACAGTGCCGTTGCAAATAAATTTCGTGGGCGGGCGCATAGGTATTTTTATTAATTAATTGAATTTGTGACTGAACCAGCAAGTTTCAAACTGTTATATATTCCTTTTTTAATTTAAGATTACTGGGTCATTGGGAGCAAGCAGCAATAGATTTAAGACAAGCGTGTAAGATAGACTTCGATGAACAAGCGGATGAATGGCTAAAGGAAGTTACTCCTCACGTAAGTTTCTCAATGATTATTAACATACTTTAGCTTATAGCCAGAGTGCGTGTAATTCAGTGTTCATAATGATTTCACGCAGTAGTTTCTCTTCGCATATTATGATTTTTATAAAGCCACCTACAACTTCATATGAGATGTAGAGACAATAAACACGATATCAAACTATACTTAAGCAGCGACCAAACCATGTAACATGGACTTCAATTTTAAGACAATACTCTTTGAGTCAGATTATTTCCTCGAAACGGCATAGCAGGGCGTCAGACACACACATAGAATAAGACGTTTATATATATAGATTTACTCCCACCAGAATCACCCCTCCAATCCCCCTCAAATTTGAATCAAATTACCCTCCAATCACTTTCCAATCACCCATTATCACGCTCCAGTCACTCTACAATCAGACCCCCCAATTACGCTCCAATCACCTTTCAATCACTCTACAATCACCCCCTCTAATCAATTCTCCAATCACCCTAAATTCACCCTCCAGTCACAACCCAATCACACTCATAGGTCAATAGCAATTCATGGCGCTAAGAGTTTTTCGGGACTTTAGACAGACAGACAGGAATAGAGCTTTATAAATACAGATTTGTTTGGTTTTTTGGCATAACACACACACGTTGGCATAAATAATCTTCAGTCTAACAATTTTTATTCATTTTTTGAGTCTTTTCGTGTCATACAATTGACTTTTGGTACATGTTAATTTGTCTATATAGGATTATAGTTTAAAATAACAATATTTCATTAATTGCTATGATTTAAATGAATAGGTAAGCTAATTATGGATAGAATTTCAAGATTAGATAGATTCAACTGCGCCGCAGTAACTGTTAAAATTTTCAAAACATGTACTTTTTAATCTCACGTATAATCTTACTACTAGATAGATAAATAGATCTAGTCTTATCATCTTAAACTATTTGAATATTAACAAACACCAAAACAATATTTAGACATTCCCGTGTGATCTCAATAATGTTCGCGATGAAGGATTATTCGGTCAAAATATATTATTTACACTCATTCAATTTGCTTATCATTGCAGAAATAATGATTAGACTTATTAGCTTTTATCACTCACAACAAAAAGACATATTTTCATCAATGGATTTTGCTATGATGATTACCTACCTGCACCTAATTTTGAGTAGTACGATATTATCGTTATAAAGAGATTTTAAGAGAATTTTGATGGTGGCATATATCTCTAATATTACATTCTTAAAGTACCTTAAAGTATATAGCTAAAAATATTAATAAATCTTATTATTCTCCAGCTTGCCTATTACTTTTATACCTTGAAAACAACACAGTGTGGTTTTGTTTGTTTCTTATTAAAAAGAAAGTAAAGTGGTTTGTTGATAAAAGCTATTAATGTTCTGCAGTTAGATATATTATGATGTTTAAAAATACTATGCAGGTTGAGATGTTTTTCTTAACTCTCTATTCTTCTTTAATAATGAATTGTAAAGTGGTTTGTTGATAAAAGCTATTAATGTTCTGCAGTTAGATATATTATGATGTTTAAAAATACTATGCAGGTTGAGATGTTTTTCTTAACTCTCTATTTTTTCTTTAATAATGAATTTCCGTAACATATTAGATTATATAGTTTGGCAGTTGTTTATTTGGAGTTTATTTGAATAATTTATTAGGTCAAGTTAATTTTTACTGCTAGATTTCGCGGAAACAATAGCTTCTCGTTGTCTCCTAAATTTCCCAAGTATTTCCGGTAATTCGTAGGCGATACTTATGTCAAGTTTATGCAAAGGGCAGCCCTTCCAGAAAGAACACGTTGACGAGAGCGTTGGAAAATCCCACAGCGGATTCAGCTTAAAAAAATCACGATACGCTTCGGGATCGGGCAAATCGTAACGGGAAATGTTCGTTAAAGTCGACAAACCCTCGTAAATATGGTAGTTCTGAAAACATAGAGTTGCAAATAATGATGCTTTGATTGGAAAAAGGTTTTAGTTTCCATTAGCTATTATACCTGAGGATGGTCAATGATATCTGTCGAGATTTTCTTCCTATCTGAGAAAAATGACCTGTGGTTGTTGTACGTATTTAGATAGCAGTCAATCATCTTTGCGTGATTCCTTATTCTCACCTGCTCCATTAAAAATCGGGTAAATGTCAATGTCAGGGCATTTAGTTTTTATGTTGTTAAACTAAAATCTTACCGCGAATTCGTCTTGCTGCAGCGATTCTTGTCTCCACACGTTTTTCAATTCCATCACGAATGTCTTTTAAGAAATGGTTTTCATGAGCTACTAACAATGACTTGGGAGATTCCTTTTGAAGGGGTCTGTCCCATAAGGAGGCTGCATAAAGAACAGGAGGTTCTGCACTCGACATTAAAGGACTGATGTTCCATACAAGCATTGCTTGAACTCGTAAAAGTTCGTCTGGTTTTACTGTGTCCGCTTTGTTTAGTACAATTCTAACTTGACTCTCACGGCCCTTTAATTGGTCCAAAATTGCCTCCGTTTCGGGTCCAATATCCAATTTTGCCGGGTCGTAGATTAGAAAGAGGGTGTCGGCACGATCGATAAACCTGAGGTAGACATAGAGGCATTTAAGGGTGTTTCCAAAACTAGTTTTTTGCCATTTTTAACGGTTTTTTTAAACGCTACCATTGGCAGGCGTCATTGAACGGAAAGGTCTTGTCGACGCTTTTTCGAACCTCCAAGATGCCCGGTATTTCTATGATATTTACCTATAAAAAAAGCTTTTTTGCGGTGGTGCAGAAAGTTGTAACCGTTGTAACGGTCGCTTAACGGTCAAAAAACCGTTATAACGGCAAAAACGCCAATTTTTTCGATTTGAACCCCCTTCTCTCTAGAAAATCGCGAAAACGCGCTGGTAAACTTTCTCCACCACCGCTTTTTTTTTGAAGAAAGTCGTGTAGGCATTGTTGTTGATGAGTGAAAGCCGATGATGGTGAACTGGGTTGTATAGTTACGCTAAATCCGCCATAACAGGCCACTGGAGAGCGTTTTAAATACAATAGCTCCACCAAATAGCGTGTCAGGTGAACATCGCGCAGATTTTCACTTTCACTTTCACTCAAGTCATCTTTTGGTAGTCCATTTAGTCTTCTTCCGGGTCGAATTTCTCAATAATTCCTGTAATAAAAGTTTGGAATTCTGTCTCACCTTTTCCAACA
Source organism: Lepidocyrtus fimetarius (assembly GCA_036507315.1). Lineage (NCBI taxonomy): Eukaryota > Metazoa > Arthropoda > Collembola > Entomobryomorpha > Entomobryidae > Lepidocyrtus > Lepidocyrtus fimetarius. The sequence continues at coordinate 3,145 of JAANSO010003146.1, read as the reverse complement.
ATCGGTTTGGTATCTTTTGCCCACTTAGTCTGTCAAGGAAAGATTGACCTATTGATTAAATACAATGAAAAACATTAATGGGCCGATTCCTCCCTATTTGATATAAGAACCGTGACTAACTCTATTTTAACTCTTACCAAATTTCTGCAAGCCGCTGAAGGACCAGGTAGCAGCGAGCTGGGTTCCGTCCAATTTCTCAGGTTCTCCGTCAGTCCCCATTAAAATATTAAAAAGAGCGGGGGACGGGTCCGCCCCTGAAATTATTGAGGTCGGGTTAAATGAAATTAATAAAATTAGTTTGCAATGAAATAAAAATCAGCCTACCGGTGCGTAGCGCATATTCTTCATGTTGAATACCGAGTAGCCAATTAATGATGGTAGATTTNTCCGCCCCTGAAATTATTGAGGTCGGGTTAAATGAAATTAATAAAATTAGTTTGCAATGAAATAAAAATCAGCCTACCGGTGCGTAGCGCATATTCTTCATGTTGAATACCGAGTAGCCAATTAATGATGGTAGATTTGCCACCAGACCACGGTCCCATGAATACGATTAATGGTTTCGAAAATATTTCTGGATCCCCAAAGTGTCTATTAGATAAATCGCGATATTTATAGAGCGTTTCCAGAGGCTGAATTGAATTGGCATAGGTCGCTTTTAATTCCTTAAGGGTTTGTTGCGTGACTTTGTCGAGAAGGTTGAAGGCGGTTTTAGTTTGTTCGGAATCATCTAATCCCAGAATTTGTGTAATATGGTCTCGCGATCGGGGTTCATATGGCTCAGCCTCTTCTTCTTCTTCCTCTTCCACGCTAGCAGCTTCCGATGAATCCTCCTCCTCGGTGGACTCTGTAGCTTTCTCTTCCTGTGTTTCGTTGCTTTCTCCCTCTTCTTCTCCAGTTGAAGTATCCTTTTCTTCATTGCTCACTGCAGCAGCCTCAGTTTCGGTGGAGCCTAGCAAATAATTTGAACCTTTCTTCAACCTTTCTTATATAAAGTTTGAGATATCACATTTAACCTGCATTTTCGGCGGAATCTTGATCTTCTTTTGTCGCTTGGTCTTCCTGGCTTTCACCAGAGTCGGACTGGTCAGCTTCGTTGGCCACATCACCTGAAACGGCTCCGTCTGATTCTGATTGCTGCTCCTCCTCTCCTGAATCTTCTTGAGTGTCTCCACCAGTTGATTTATCATCTAAAGAAAATAGTCATTAAGTGAAAGTCTATTTGTCACGTAGCTAGCTTGAAGGACCTTCGTACCTTACCTTCTTCAGTTTTTTGGTCCTCTTCTTTTGAATCTTCTGCACTTGCTTCTTCTCCCGTTTCTTCTGCGGAAGTCTTTTCTCCTCCGTCTTCCTCAGCCGAATCTATTTCTCCGGTTTCCTCATTTGTGGCTTCATTTGACGCAGCAGCCGCTTCTTCACTTTCTCCATCCTCTTTGTTTTCACCAGAGTCGCCTTCTGTTGAATCTTCCGTCGTTTCAGCAGCTGGAGCGTCAGCCTCAGTAGATTCGTTCGACTCTGTTGCTGTTGTTGTCAAATATTATACATTTTCCTGATAAAATTAGTTATAATGTCATTGAAAAAATGTAAATATGTATTACCTTCTTCCTCTGTGGCTTTGTCCTCTTCAGTTGCGGCAGCTTCTTCAGATTCACCATCCCCCTTTTCTTCGCTGTTTGCCTCGTCACCTAATTAAGGATAACATTAAACTTGTGAAAAAGTCAAACAATAACCTTGCCATATACATACCTTGGGAGTCTTTCTCTTCGTTTGTTTCGCTTGACGCATCTCCTTCATTGTTATCCGCTGTGTTTTCTGAGGATACTTCGGCAGACTCTTCTTCAATGGCCGTAGCTACGTCTTCGCCAGATTCATCCTCGGCAGTATTTTGTTCTTGAGAGTCCTCCTCTGGAGGTGCAGAATCTTCTTCAGTTGAAGCTCCATCGTCTCCTTGGCTATCCGGTGGTTTGTTTTGATCCTCTGCCGACGTTTCCTCTTCTGTTCCTCCGCCATCTTCGTTAGATTCTCCATCTTCGCTTTCTGCTGACGGACTACTGGTTTTCAGTGCATGCATCCACAAAAGGCTTACATTGATCAAACGTTGGCTGAGATGCGTCTACAGCTTTCTGAGCTTCTTCACCTTTTCAAAAGAAATTATATTATATTAATAGAAAGGTGGGAAGAAAATTGGTTTATTTCCGTGTCTTTTAAAAAAAAATGCAATATCATCGTATGCTGGCATGCATAAAGGTCGCTCATAATTTGTAACATGAGAAGGAAATTGGACACTTTTATGAAGATTTTTGAGACGCTGCGGTTATATTAAAATTGTAAAATTTATTTACGCATTGCCAAATTCTAGGTGTTTTTGTGGTCAGCATCTTGTGTAAGTGTAATAACACAATTTCCCATAATAATGACATTTGTCAGTATAAGATATGAGAAAAAGGGGGAGATTTTATTGGAATGCAAGAAATGAAGAAGCTCATGATGGAATTCTGTGTAACAGCGAGAACGAGTAGAATGGAGAGATTCGATTGTCATAATGTAATATTTGCATCTTCCTTTTTGTTCAATATGTAGAATTTAGGACTCAGATTAACCTCTATCAAATTAATTTTGAAGGTATTTCATGATATTAAATTTAAAAAGAAAGGAATAAGTATAGGTGTACCTGAATTCAAAGTGTTTCATGTGTGACATGAGGTAAAAAATATTTGTAATTTAAACCGTGTGGGAGGGTATTAGGTTACATTTAGCACTGATTGGAATGCGATTAAACTTTATGTACATGTTTTTCATTTGGATTATACTAGCAAATTCTTTCAATTGATTAATATTTAGCACATTTTAATCATATTTTTATAATGGAGCTGTATAATAGTTTATAATTTGACATACTTATAAGATGCATTAAATATTATATGGTTTGAAACCGAAAAAAGTTCTCTTATTCCTCCTCTCCTCTAAATAAAACGGCCCAGTTGGCGTAAAGCCATCAACAATGCTAGGCAAAATAAAAAATAGGCAGAGAATATAATGTCTTTTGCCGGTTCTTTTTATGACTCTAATGCAACTTTTTTATTAGCTATTTCATATTTGTTTTTGAGACCGTTATCATTATTAATTCTTACATTTTTTAAACACC
>JAANSO010003145.1:0-12016 GCA_036507315.1 Lepidocyrtus fimetarius | reverse complement strand
GCTTTACTTTACTTTTGGCTTCTATTTACTATCCATTGAAGAAAGATAAGCTGTAAGCCATACCGGTTTTAGCTACTTTATATTTTCTGGTTGTTTATTTTGTTTCCAGAACCAAATATCCTTTAAACGCTAAAGATAAAGTGAAGTCGTGATGGTGATTAGTAAAATGAAGAAAGGGCCTTTTACAATAGCATATTGTTCTTATAGTACTAAGGGCAAACATGAAAATCGTATGAAATGCTCATGATGTCTACTGTTGATAATACTCGACAAAGAAATGCAAATGGAATCGTATAGCCTCAACAGGTTTCCGAGGAGTATGTCTTAATACCATGAAACATTACTACAACCAAAGTGATTAAAAATTGTTATATAATTAATTTTAAATCACTCAAATAATTCTAATAGCTTATATACAGTCAATCGTTGCTATGAAAACAAAGCAAAAAAATCAAAAAATGGATGTTGATTTTCTGGAAGACACGGGCGGAAGGTTACTTCAATCAAATAAACTTTTCAAAGTGTCGGAAAAAATAATTTTGTGTCTTCTATTCTAACTGCCCTCTTGAAAGTTTTGTTTCCCTCAAGATTTCCAGATTTCTGTCTTAATCCACGAGTGACCCTGACCCAAGGCAAAGACCAAGCAAGCCAAGACAAGGCAAGTGAGCAAGGTAAGAAATTAAAAACGTTTTATGTTTGTACCACGTAAAAGTTGTATCTACAATGTATCTGATGAGTATTTACTATGGAGTTATTCAATTGTCTATTTTCAGAAGATACGACTAAGCATTCAACCCCATTAGATCTGGTGAAGGCTACCTGTAGAAGCCATTGAAACCATCGTACAAAATCTAATAGCAAGAAAAGAAGGAGACTCCTTATTCCTTAAGATGGTCAATTGGAGAAGAACAGTGCGCTGGATATATAGGATCCAATTGAGGAACTTCATTCTAATTGTTACGATAGTTAATCTCTTCAAAGCCTTTTCACCACACTTTGGAAGTTTATGGCTGACACACTTGCCGTTGAATGTGAATGATAAACCTGGATCTGATGAAGCTCCTTCCATAATAGCAGACTCATTGACAATTGATGTTGATCCTCGTCCCTTAATTGGAATCAAAACGGATCTACGACATATAAATGAGCTGATTGAGCGTCACCGAAATGAAAATGAAACGGTTGTGAAGATTTCAGATGTGGATTTTACTGCAATTGAAAGAATGTTGGACCACTTGAAATATTTGGAGAATCTGATTGAACAAAAAAAGAAGGTTGAAGAAGCTGCCGCTGCTGTTGCTCAATCTAAGAAGGAGGCTGAAGCATTGGCTGAAGAACGAGACGCATCTAAAAAAGAATCCATCAATCAGGAGGAGACTATAAACCTAGCCGAAGCCATTGTTCAAATCTATCAAACAGTTCAATTGTTGCAGGAACAAGTTCAAGGCCTAAATCGGCAACAAGCTGAAGAATCTAAGAATGAAAATATTGGCAATGTCATGAAGGAAATGGAGGTCAACAACGAAACATCAAAGTTAATAAAATGGCACTGCTACTACAGTTTCCGTAGCTGAAAACTCGTCAGAACTCAGTCAGAAGAAGAAGAAGCCATGCAATCCAGTCAAGGGCAAGGGTAAAAATAAAGAAATGAAGTCAGAGTCAGTCAAGTCAGAGTCCATCTCATCTATGTAATCAAGAAATCATATAATATTCTATTTTCTTACTTTATATTTATATCAATTGTGCTATACAAATCTTTTTCGTTTATTATTACATAAATATCATTTTTAATAAGTGTACGAAATAGTGAAAGTGAAACTGAAACCCGTAATAATATTGATATGATGTAGAAGAATCAATCTATGTGAATTAAGTTATAACATGTAAACGATGAAATAAAGAAAGTTTTTCAATAATAGTATAGTGTTGGTTTTAATTTGCATTATACAGTATAATTTATACTACATATAAGACAAACTATAATACTACTATGTGAATTAAGTTATAACATGTAAACGATGAAATAAAGAAAGTTTTTCAATAATAGTATAGTGTTGGTTTTAATTTGCATTATACAGTATAATTTATACTACATATAAGTCAAACTATAATACTACTTACTTTAACTGCAAAACCTAAGTATTATTTTTATAATATACCCCTCTTTTGCTAAATGACAACTTTTTTTACACCTCCAACTTTGTTCATTCAAATACAATGAGCTTCCCTTGCCTTCTTGGCTTAATTTGCAATCCTGGAGACTCCACCTTGACTTCCAACCGGCTTCCACTTACTCCACCAACATCCGTACTGTGAACAATTAGCTCAGGTTGAATAATTGCTCTTGCATCATTATATGACGTGATAATTGGTCTTGCTCTATTATTATTGTCATATCCATTCTCGTTTTTTCCAGCTTCACTATCATCTATCCGAGAGAAAGCCACAACATCGGTTTCATTATTGTTAGCCAAGGTTTGCTTCACAGGAATGGGTGTTGTTGTTGTGGGCCCTGCAAGGTTAAGGTTTAATAACTATATGAGCTCCTATATTTTAAAAGAAAGACAATTTAATGGGACTTACGTTGCTTTTCTAACGTAACGTAACCTCTGTAAACTCCCCCATCTGTAATCAATGTACATTGCCATCTGGCAAAATCGTCTGGTTTCACAAAACCAATTTTGACTCCACATTCTCCTTCCCGGAACCCATTCCCACTGTATGAATACCCCCGCATTCCACTGTATAATCCGGGTTGTGAATTTAATTTCATTGAAGTTGACAATAAATGCATGTGCGCTTCTATCTCGTTGCTGTCTTTCCCAAACACAATACCTCAGTTTACTTAAATCTGCAGAATCGTCTTTATCATTTGAAGTTGCACAAGAAAGTCTCGCTTCTTTTCCTGGCAATGACCGGACACTTGGAGCCGAGACCTTTGCAGGCAGCGCACCCTGGCCGTTTGCAGTATTGAAGAAACCTGTGAGCCAGAAATTACGTTAATTTTTTTAAAGTATGTATCTCGGAAATATGTTTTAGATTTCTTTTTGGCATAATATTATAGTAAACATGGCCTACCATATAGGAGAAAAACACAGAATACGGAATAATAAAAGTTTGTCATTTTGTATCACTTTTCCCCTTGAACTACACAAGTTCCGTTCCGGCCTAGAAAAAAACTATTTCAAGGAAGCAGCTACACAAACGGACCAATGCTCTTTGATTTCAAAGTAAAACTGAAAGTAGTCAACATCCAATTATAATAGAATCAGCAAAGAAAGTCCTTTATTATATTTTGCAAATCCACGCTTGCAACAATCTCATTCACCTATTACATGATATGAATGAGAAGCTATACAAAACCATCCTTTATTATTAGACTTTGATTAATTTATTATGCAAATTCCTTTTTTGCTTTTGGCATTATTTTTCATTTAGGCAGTTATTCATTTCATATTTGCTGTTATTTAGTGATGGACTTTCAATGTTTTGCAGACTTGAGGATGGCCTGAATTAATTCAAAAGCAGCAAAATGATAAAAACAAAAAGGAAAACCAGAAGAAGATTCACACTTGGATATATCGTAAATTATGATGAAAATAACGAGCTTGATTTCATCGCCCTGCCATCCCACGCTTACTATTTAAGCCATTCCATTTTCGGATAAGTCAAGGGCATTGTAAAGGTAGGTAGGGCTTTGCTTGTCCAACAGCATCTTTTTATCATGCTTCACTCATATCAGATTTGCTGGATTTGGCTGTAATGGAAAATCTATTTTCTTATCATTGCTATTCCTCTTATGTGGCTTTTATTATTGATCTCTTTGTGCTTACATTGGTCAATGATTCATTGCTATTCAAGATTTTGATAATTACTTTTTTGTATTTCATTTCCTATAGCTGACTGATTCATTTGATTATTTTGGCTGGTATGATGCATATTGCATTACTCAACTAGAAAAATTAAAACACTGGATGGACTTTTCACAACTATGCAAGTCAGTGGTTTTGTATTTGATTGACGAGACGGATTGATTGAAATGTTAAAATTATTTGGTTTCATTAAAGGTTCTTTGAACTTTCACGTAACAGTCAACATCCTCAAGCACAGATGAATGAGGCATTCGACTGTTTTGAAGACGAATTTTGATTTTTTTAAATTAACCNAATTTTGATTTTTTTTTAAATTAACCGAATACTACGGGTAAGGACCAGAGATGTGCATATAAAGTTAGAACAAAATAAATGTTGTTTATTTTGAAATTTGCATTTATTCATTTACTTTCTTTAGCTTTATAGTAATAATCTTTAGATATATAAACAGGTCAGTCATTGTTAGTCAAGGAAAGGAATTTACATGGACCAGCCATTTCAATCCTTTATTGTCAAATAGTTTGTAATTGTCAGAATTTTAAATAATGGAGTTTAAAATTGGGATCGGATCACGATGGGACTGTGATGGCGTTGGACAACTCTGAGATGAAGGGGAGTCACTGGTTCTTCTTGAAGAACAACAACAGGAGAAGCAGATTCAACAAATCGGACGCGGGCCAAAGCTTCACGGTGAATGGCAGCGTGTTCTTCTGGCAACTCAACTGGTTGGGGCAAATGAGAACCCTCAGCACGGAATCCTATTTTCAATTTTCAAAAAAAATCGAAATTTGTAATGCAATTGTCTGATAAAACATTATGATGATATATTATTTGTGTATGGTCAGATTTGTCGTTACCGTTTTCATCGGCGACATAGGACAAGGTGATTGGGATACCCTCAGGGGAGGTGTAGCTGTAGCTTCCGGACTTTACAAGGGAAGAATCAGATTGAACCATGCGACCTTGTTCATCTTCGTACATGGAACCTTTTCCTAAAACAGCTTCGGTGTTATCAGCCACAGATATTCCATTAGCAGTTTCATACCTGTAATTTAAAGTATTAAAATTAAGATAATGTTATTTCCTTTGCACATTTTTAAAAATTAATTTTCGCACTTGACATCGTTGAAATGGGATCCTCGAATGTTGTTGCTCAAGCTGATGATAGGTATCTCCTTTCTGACCGTATAAGGTTCATACGACTCACGGACCAAGAGAGGCTCCGATCTCAGAAGGTTCGATTCGTGGATCCTTATACTATTCGCGGAAACTCCGGCAAGGAACAGGGCGAATATAACGAACTGGAAGAATCATAATTGTTAGTGCAACAGTATACATATTTAATTATTTTTTGTGGGGCACTGTGAGACATTACTTACCGGCTTCATTCTGTGTACAAGACTGGTCAGCCACGAATTTGATAGATAAAATTGATCAGTAAAAATGCAAATTGAGGTTATTGTTGCTTGTTAAACTGATAGATTCGATTTAATGATTTTTCTGAATATTGGCTTCCCCTTTTATACTTGTCTCTCCTTCTTGAGACAAAATAAAAATTATCCAGGAAAGTGTTGGGACAACACGATATCGGAACAAAACGGTAAAGGGTTGAATCCAATAATTTTGTAATAACGAAATATTTTTGCACATTTTGTATGAAACATTTGTACAAGAAATACAAAAGCCATTGGCTTGCCTTTGAACTTGGGCGAGTTTTTAGATTGTATATTACATTCCTTACCTCATTTATCTTTTTATGTTACCATCTGTCACAAGCAGGTTGAATATAATGTAGCAAATCCCCGTCAGAAACACTTACGATTAAAGGATTGGACTTAAGGGATTGCTCCTTCTATTAGGTCGGTTAAGTTGTCTGGAAAAGGGCAAAGACCGGTTGAGTTTATACTTGGTCACCTTGCACACTCATTTTCTCCCCCTCTTGCATTCAAAAGAAGAAAATAGTTATATCATGCTGGAGAAGGAAAACAAAACAATGAGTTCACAATCTTACTAGTCCTCCCATAAGGGATTGCTCCTTCTATTAGGTCGGTTAAGTTGTCTGGAAAAGGGCAAAGACCGGTTGAGTTCATACTTGGTCACCTTGCACACTCATTTTCTCACCCTCTTGCATTCAAAAGAAGAAAATAGTTATATCATGCTGGAGAAGGAAAGCAAAACAATGAGTTCACAACCTTACTAGTCTTCCCACCACAGTCGTTTTGAATAATAAATTTTTACACTGAAATCTTGACTTACCTATATGAATTTGGAATTTGGATCAAGTACAGTAGTTTCAAAACAATGAGTTCACAATCTTACTAGTCCTCCCACCACAGTCGTTTTGAATAATAAATTTTTACACTGAAATCTTGACTTACCTATATGAATTTGGAATTTGGATCAAGTACAGTAGTGTAGTATGGAGATTTCAATTCCGACAAGTATTTGTGGAGAATTAAGGGTTAAAATGACAACAAAGGGTTTATGTATTGTCTATGCATTCTGGATTCTTATCTTTTATCATCTTACTTTAGGTAAGCATGAAAAATTCAAGAAAATATTAAAACTGACTGAAAATATAAGACGTACAAAATCGTGATAATATTTTAAGGCACCCTGATGTTAATTGTAATTCTGAATAGCAATAAAAATAAAAAAATACATTAAAAACTGAACCCGCATTATAAATTTTGTAAAATTTAGTTTTTATTTTTAATTTTTGAATCTTTAAGTACTTTCATTTGTCCAAGCCAAAACAGAGTTGATGTAAACGCATCTCGAATGAAGCATCGTGTACACCAGCACAAATGATTTTAAAAAAGGGTTCATTTAAATTTACGTTTTCTCAAGACATTGAACGAGAGATTTTTTCATTGTTTAATAAGTTCAAGGGAAGGCAATGGCACTACGTATACACATTCATCATTTCAGCAGCATCACTGTTTACCAAATGTCAAAATGTTTGGTTGTCTTAAAATTTCAGGGCTAATCCTCTGGATAAATCTGGATTCTTTGGGAAAATGGTACATACTACACATAAAACAAATTCCGGAACCTGCATAATGTTACCAAATTTCAATAGGTATAAAAACGAAAATCTGGAGTTGAGTAAATCATCAGTATTCAGTTACTCATTCGAATTACAACATTAAATTTGCTCACTAGCATTTTAATATTTTAATTATATAAATCAAATCAACATATAAACAAACAATCTTTAAAATGAAGCCGGTAAGTCTTAAACAAGTGTCTCAAATTTCCCCAAAGCTAAAAAGCTTTAAAAACGAACAATTATTATAATTTTCAGTTTATTGCATTTGCTCTCCTCATTGCTGGAGTTTCCGCGAACACCATCCGCATCCATCAGTCAGGACTTTTCAGATCCGAACCTGTCCTCGAAATTGACTCTTTTGAGCCGCATGTGGTTAGGAAGGAGATTCCCATCATTCGCTTTACCAACAACATCCGCGGTTCACATGCCAACGACTTTCACTATGAAACTGCCCATGGAATGACCGTCGCCGACAACACCGAAATCGTTTTAGGCCGTGGCTCCATGTACGAAGACGAACAAGGTCGCATGGTTCAATCTGATTCTTCCCTTGTCAAGTCTGGAAGCTACAGCTACACTTCCCCCGAGGGTACTCCAATCACCCTCACTTACCACGCTGATGAAAATGGTTTCCGCGCTGAGGGCGCACATCTGCCCAGGCCTGTAGAATTGCCTGCGGAACACGCCGAAGCTCATCGTGAAGCTTTAGCCCGAGTGTCAAGCAACTACGACGCTGCTCCAGTTTTCAAGTCCTCTTATGATACTCCAGCTATTCGTATGGCCTCTTATGATGCACCTGCAATTCGTGTAGAGTCTTACGATGCCCCTGCTCCAATTCTTATAAAGTCAGGATATTAATAATTTGATGATCAATCCTACTAGTTATCTACATGAATGATTTCCTACTTCTATGACTGTGATTATATATTTTAGTGTTATAAAATAATAATGGAACAAATTCTGTTTAATAAATTTCAAGAAATAAACTATCTTTATTGCGAGTGAATTTCAACAATAATTTCTTTATAAAATGTATTTCATGATAACAGTATTTGAACAAGATATATATTTAGATATTATAAACATTTGTACATGGGTGAATTTCGTTAGAACTATACTTGCTTAACCTAAGGCACATAAATGCAATATAAGAAAGTACATAATGACCGACAGATAATTCAAAAATGGTTAAACTCACAAGAGAAAATAACCCAACATCTAAATTATTTCATCATTTATTTCGTACTTACTCTGTCAGTAAGAATTTGTATATAAAAGTATCACCATTTTCATTATTTCATCATCACTTTATTTCTTCAGTCAACGTTTTAATGTCTTATCGTTTATTGTACAACAAGTTTGAAAGTGAGAATATTAAGTATTCCTCACATCTATGGAAAGAGCGAGCCCCTAAAAATATATAACTGATTTCATTTTCGAGAATTGTATTGACTAACTAATAACTGTACACTTTATGCGATTTTTAAGAAGGTTATCAACAATTTAAACTAAAAAGAGGTGTTTATGTACAAAGAAAAAAAAACAAAGTAGAAGTTATTATAGCAAAAATCAAGAGTTATGCTCAAGTCTGTCTGGCAGGATTAATTCAACTAAATATAAACTTCCTCAAAAAATACCTATGCCCATCTTACAATATTTCATCGAAACAAACTTGAATAAACATAAAAGAAGTTACATTTGGAATGGAATCGTTTCATATCTACAATAATGCAAAATAATTCTTCAAAGTATATAATTAAGTCTTCAAACACTAAACTGACAAATCTACACTCACCGGTTGCCCACCACCACCATTATTAAATTGTATTAGCTGAGCTTTTCTTTTCAATGTCCCATTCCAGTGATTCTTTACAGCGTTGTCCGTTCTTCCAGGTAGTAGCTTTGAAATGCGACTCCACTGATTGCCCCAGCGGCCATGAGCTTCCATTAACACCAAATCTTCCTGTTCGCTCCACGGGTCTTTGTTGACTTCTGGGTTCAAATGATGAGTCCATCTTTCCCGAATTTGCTTTCCTGTTCGGCCAGTGCCCAACTGCAGAGCAACTTTAGACCAATTCTTTGGTCCCTCTTGAGTAACAATTTGGCTTATCATTTGATCCTCTTCTGCAGTCCAGTTACCTTTGCGAAGAACAAATACCCGTTTTCTTTTCTTTTGGGCACTGTTATTCAACAAAGTGTCAAGCTCAAGATTTGGAGTTCCGTTGTAATATTGATGAGCAGCAGAGTCTTCGTATTCTTCTTCTTCTTCTTCGTACATCCCATTTTCGTCGTCTTCGTAAATCATGTCTCCATTCTCGTCGTAGTATTGTTGAGATTCATCATTTGAGTAATCTAAAATCTCATCGTCGTCGTAATTTTGTTGATTTTTGACCACGAATCGTCTACACAATATTATTACAAATATTTTAGTCGTTGGTATATTAGCAGTGACAAATAAATATCTTGTAACATCATGCATCTAGGTACTTTTACTAATACTATACTTACGCATAATTTCCATCATCTCCTTCTTCGCCCTCTTCCTCGTCCTCGAAATATTCCCCGGCATCCGATTCCATTTTGATATCCAATTTTGGCCTTTTCATATTCAATGCTGGCAACTTGATGGGCTTGATTGAAAACTGTCCGTTGGATTTTGCAATGCGTCTAGCTTGTTCGGATTGCACATACACTTCATCCTCTTCGTCCTGTTCGTAAGCATCTTCATCAGAGTTGGAATTGGAGGCTTGAACGTCACTTGTGGACAACATCTCAACTTGCACATCATTGATCCAATAACGCTTTGGAGTAGGATTGGGCAACATTGGCATCGGAATCATTTTCGGCATGGAATTTTTCACTGCTTGAGCAGCAGCAGCGGCCATCACAGCTGCAGCTTTAGACTTTGCTTTTTCAATGAGAGCAGAAGTGGGAGATACAGAGTTCTGAACTTTGGGACCTCCCATGAATTGATTTGCAATTGCAGTGGCGTTCTTGTTACCAATATTTTTAATTTCGGTGAATCCAAAACTTTTCAAGCAAGAAAGTGGAATACGTACGTGGCCTGGATCTGTAATTTCCATTAGGACATTTAATGAAAACGTGCTATAAAGCACAAAAATTATTATTGTAAAATTATTAAATGAAAAAAGTTATACTCACTTCGAAGAATTTGATACATTTGAACGGATTCAAAAGTAGGAAATGCCTGTTGACCTTGACTTGTTGGACTTTTGATGAACCTATTGAAAGGTGGCTTTGATCTACCCCTCTCCTTTGCAGCGTGTTGTACAGCCATTTCATACTCTTCTTTGGTCAGTAAAGTTTCTTTTTGTTTCCAACCCTCCAACAAATCCTTGCTGACATCCATGATTTCTTCCTGAATCTTCTCAAATTCCAAATGACATTTTGCCAACTGCATACACTTATCATAACACATTGAGCACAACGGTGGAACCATATTTTTTAAATGATTCGCAGTAAACTCGGTAATTTTCACAATGTCATCCCCAATCAAATATTTCCAAAGGAATTTGACGGAAATACACGGTTTCAGGTGCAATGGAAGCTCGTTCAGGTGAATCAGCCGGATTCAAACAAAACAAGCAAAGCTTTAACTTGTTGGAAGAGGAGGGTGAGTTTTGAAAGTGGGAGGAGTTGCCCGACGTTAAATTCACTATTCCAGCCATCTTGGTCCCGCACTACTCAATTTCTATAATATAAAACAAAGTACAAAAAAGCATTTAGATTTAACTCTGCATGATGTCATATTGGGGCAAAACATGACTACCTAAAATAATCAAACACAACACATCAAAACTTACCTTTAAACAATAATCATGTAACTAAAATTTCACTTTTTCTTAATCCTTCCAGAGACAATAACACACCAAAAACCCAAAAATGTTCCAAGGTTCCCTGTTGCAGACGTTTTTTTGGAATTCCACACTATTGCTACAAACACTTTCTCACTAACTTTAAACAAAGAATTCTGGAATGTTTCAAATTTTATAACTGTCACACACAAAACTTTGAAAATTTTTCTTCTCCAGGAGCCCAACAACGGAATGTTGTTAACTTCACCGCCTACAATTCTCTAAAGTTAAAACTCGTCGTCACCAGCACCACCACCCGAATTACATGAGTTTGGTAGTTGGTAGTCCTGTGAATCCAAAATGTTCCTAATTCCTATCATGATCATCATTGAGCAACAGAAAAAATTCATAATTCAGAGAGAATAGGAGAGAGAGCCAGTATTGAGAGAAGAAAACCAGTTTTACATGACAAGGTATATATATCTATGTGGCTAACGGCTGATGCCGTTACTGTGAGGATTTCAGAAGTGGTGGTTTGTGCATGAAACTATAAAAACTGTTTCACAAGCTTACTTACTATTCTCTGCTTATTTTTGGTCAGTGGTTGTGGATTGAGTGTGGCTTTATACAAGCTAAATGCGACCCGGACCATGCTAAAAAGGAGTTTCTACGTCGTTGTAAACCTTGTACCTTAAAAGCTTTTAATGCACATGAACAAGATAAACCTTTTCTCCCTTCTTTCTCACTCTCCTCTTATGCAATACAAAAATATTCTCTGGTTAAAATTCTACAATGCTGTTGGCTTAGGAAAAATGCTTAAAGTGGAGAAAAAAAGTTGATTGATACCGTTGAGAAGGATAGAATAGTTCTCTATGTTTATATAACGCAGGGATAATCCTGGCATTTTTTGTTAACTTTTATAATAATCTGGTTGGTTTAGTTTATAACCGTCTCTCCTATTCTCTCTCCACACTCACAGCTCCCTTGTGAATATTCTGCGCAATATTTATATGATGATGATGATGTAATTATAAAATATCTAATAACGAGAGAGAATTGCAAACAACGCTACTAGTAAAAAACAGAAGGAAACCTTGTTTAAAAATCTTTAGAAAAAATATGCACAAATAAGCGAAAAATTTGAAGAAAGGAAACCAGCAAAAATAGAGATAAATGAAACAGGAATAGTCAAATCGTCATCATTATGTAATAAACGTTTTACGATATTCAACAAATTTACATCACTGCTCGAGTTTAAAGATACCCATGTCATCAAG
>JAANSO010003144.1:0-12016 GCA_036507315.1 Lepidocyrtus fimetarius | reverse complement strand
GTCTCGATTTGTAGTATCGTCATCATCAGATACAAAATCAATCACCTTCTGACCTCCCAAAGTCCTTTCTCAACTACCTGTTTAACTACAACTAATATCCTAATAGAATTTATATACTGATATGCTCACCTATCTACCTAGAAATCAAGTTCCTTAAAATTAAATTTATACGGCTTATCTCCAACAGCAAGGCAACATCTTGGTACAGAGTAGTTCTCTGCGGAGTTCAATCCGATTTCAAAAGACTGGCAAAGGTTTGCAATGATGGTAACGGACATTTTCATTAAAATTTTCTGTCCCAGGCAAACTCGTCTTCCGGTGGAAAATGGAACGAAAAAGTCAGGTTTCAAAAGTCGACTTCCGCCATCAGTAAGGAAGCGTTCAGGCATAAACTCTTGTGGTTGGTCCCACAGCTCAGAAGAGAAATGGAGATCGTAATTGTTAAAGAAAACAACAGTTCCCTTTTTCACTTGCCAACCTAGAGAAACAAAACAAAAATAGAATATTAAGTAAAGGTTAATAATTGTAACCAGACTATTAGGTTAATTAATTAAAAATTATTCATGATACGGTAAAAAGTAGCACTGTCTACGTGATCTGCTTTCAATTTTATTTAGAAATTTCCTAATTTTTCAATCTTTTGTTTCGATTTCTTTCTCATCCCCATTTCAAATTTCCTATCAATCTTCTTGATCTAGGTCATGAAATACCGCTATATGTGCATCCAGAAGTTTGTAACTGCTTCAACTAGGTCATCGTTAATATTAATATACCGTTTTGTGCAATGTTGCAGACAGTTATTTCAAACTAAAAATCCTTCCAAGACTTTACTTTCTAAAATGACATCAAAATTATGCTTTCGTGTGAAATACCATGTCTTTATTTTTTACTTTCCTACTTAAGAAGATAAACAAAATAGGAAGAACAAAGTTCAATTTTGTGAAAATACGTTTGGAGGTTATATTCGAATGAATTCACTGCATTATAATCAGGTACCTACTGGAATTCTCGAAAAATAACTGTACTGAGTGTTCCTGTCACCTTTTGTAAGCTTCATCTCTGAATCATTGCCAAATACATTATTTATGTACCTAAATTGAGAATGAAATTGCGAGTAATCTTTGACAAACGAAACATTTTCTATCCTACCTATGTAATCATGTATTAAAAACTATGTTGTTTTTAAATTATCAGCTTATCTTTTATGAAATCAATTAAACTTTCACTTTGTAATAAGACTTTCGTAACACCTAATCTTCTAAACAAATCTTGTATATGTGATGATTCTTATCTTGTACACAAATTAATGCAATTTCAGATAAAATTTTATTGTGCTTACCATCAATTTCGGTGTCTTCAGTATTATTTATGTACCTAAATTGAGAATGAAATTGCGAGTAATCTTTGACAAACGAAACATTTTCTATCCTACCTATGTAATCATGTATTAAAATCTGTTGTAAAATCAGTTTAACTTTCACTTTGTAATACGACTGTCGTAACACCTATCTTCTAAACAAATCTTGTATATGTGATGATTCTTATCTTGCAACAAATTAATGCAATTTCAGATAAAATTTTATTGTGCTTACCATCAATTTCGGTGTCTTCAGTAGCTTTGTGTGGCACAATTGCTGAGGAAATGAATCTTAGACATTCCCAAGCAGTGGCTTCAGTATATGTCAGCTTAGAGGTCATTGTTGCAACGCCAGTGCAATTAGCTCTAATTTCTTCCCTTATTTTCTCTTGAACTTCAGGCCTTTGAGCGATGTAAATAAGCATGCGAATGATGGTATGGCAAACGGCAGAGTGTCCTCCAAGAATGTCTTCCAAAGCAAAAAGTGCTTGGTCTAGATTTAAGTCTTCTGAATTTTCTGCAGTATCCAAAAATGCATCTAATAAATCAATAGATTCAGTTGAAGAAACATCTTCTGAGTTGTCTTTTTTGTTGTTGTTTTCATCATTGACAAGTGCTTCAGCTTGCTTTCTCTTATTTCTTTGTTGGAGTCGAGGTTCCACGCACTTTTCATGAACAAAGTGGCGAATGGACTTTGATGCCTGAATAACGTGTTCTTTGTTGATGAATTTCATAAGATATGGAAGAATGTCTCCGACACATGGCTCGTTCACTTCCTCAAAAATAGCATCGAATGCATCAATAAATTCTTCAAACTCCTTATCATTTTGATCAACTTCTGTAGAGCAAAAGTAAGTCAAGAAAGTTTTGGCTACTGACTTGCTCAACATTTTTTTCAAGGGAACAGATTCGTCAATCTTTGATTGAGCCTTAACATCTTCAACAAGACGAATCACATTTTCTGTAGATACGGTGTCCAAGTTCTCAAACAATGATGAAGTGTTCCGAGCCAAGGAGAAAGCAGCGATGAGATTTCTACTTTTATGATGGGAGTCAGTATAATCGGTGAATGCCAATGCTATAAAAACAATGATTTCATTATGATCTTTAAAATCTCTTTTCTATCTGTACATTATAAAAGTATTAACAAAATAAAAATGTTAACTTACAATTATTGCGATTTCCCCCAAACATCAAGTTAATTCTGGCAAAATCAGGTCGAGCATCGAAAACATTGCTGCAAAGAACTTTTCTAAATGTTTTATATCCAGATAATACAATGCATTCCATTGAGCCAAGTTTGATGGATGCAATGTTTCCGTATTGCTTAGCAAGGGCAGAAAATGCAGCAGTAGAATCCGTGAATCTTGCCATGAAAGGAATCCCGCCTATAACAGGCCATGATTTGGGCCCAGGTGCACGTTTTTCATTAGTTTTACCTGTAAATTGTAATAAAATATACACAAATGAAATTAAAATACTTTGAAATGCCGGCTTATCGGCGGATAATTTGCTGCAATACGAACCTTGGGCGTCTGATGTAGAGAGAAGAAATACGACGACGATGGCGATGAAAACCGCCAATAATGCGAGTGTTGGTAGTGTGAAAAACATTTTTGTATAATAAAATTAATCCAAGTTTCGAGTTTAACAGTTTTGCTTTTTTAATAAGCGAATTCGAACAGTTTTTACGAGCGCTCTGAACAGATACTTTTCAGATGAACTTCACTTCCTTTCTGCCTTTCCACACGGTTCTGCTCCCCTTTTATACTCCTTGGAAGGCAAAAACGGTTCATTAATTATACATGAGCTAAGTTGCGCATGTTTGAAATCGCAAAATATACACGCGTTTAGAATTCACTGCTACTTATCAGTAGGAGGAATATTATAGTAGGTCTTTTGGTGGCGGCAGCGCTAACAAAACGTACATTTTATACGTTTCTTCCGTCATTATCATCTTCATCGTATCATTTTTAAACTCAATTTATGCTTTGAAACTGATAAGTTGCTGCAATCACTAGAAAAAAATATCTGTCCATTACTTAAAGGAAATACCTACATATCAATATATCATATCACTAAAAATGCGGCTATCGACACAGGTATATCCGTTTTTCCATTTAAAGAGTATTTTCGTCACTGGAGTTAAGTGTCTTACATTTTAAATTAGGTGTGAAATATGATTTCGATTTATTTTAATCAAAAATTGTTAGTTTCAAAATTGAAACGACTCCCATGAATCTAATTAATTAGCTTAGAAGTCTATGGAGGTCATAAAACCGGTAATGCCAACATAATATACAAAACTGTAATTGGACAAACTAATGACTAATCAATTTCTAAAACATTTTCTTATAAAACCAAACTCGTTGTTGTGCGCACATAAGTGTGTGTGGAAACTCTACACTTGAGCGAAGTAAATTTATTAATTGCAAAAGCATTCGCCTTAAATGATTATTAGTCAAAGCAAAAATCGCCTCAAAATTGCCGAGTTTAATGGAGACTGGACTTATCGTAATGATTCAATCTTTATAAAAATGAACCTGCAATTTTGCATATTGCTTGATGACTTTGTGGTTTTGAGAAAGGTCGAAATAAAAACATCAAAATAAGCCAAGGTGTCTTTTTAAACGTGATTTCAAAATAATTAATCAATATCATACACACCTTGTACCAGCCACACCACCGGATCTAGTCGGTCAGTACACTTGATTCATAAACGTTTATAGATGAAATTTATGAAAATCTATGGACTATTTCTAGATTGCATAAATACTCACCTTAAAATTGTAAACAACTTTACTGATTATATTAAATATGTTAGTTAATGCTAATTACGATACCATACCTGATCAGATCAGTTGTCTCTCTGTCTCCGTTTTGGGAGGCACATTGCAAAACATGTGAATTTTCACTCTGGAAAAGTAAAAAAGTTTAAACAATACATCATAACAATATTGTTCAGCTGAAAAAATCATCCTGAATTTTAAATCATCATTTTAGATTGGCAGATACAACCTGAAAACCTGCTGAATTCGAAAAAGAACACTTGTTTTTATTATTTGGGCTTTAGGTTTCTGTTCTTTTAATTTCTAATAGATCAATCTCACACAAACATACATCTTACGTGTCCATCAAATCTCCCGATGGAAACTCTAAACGCGACGGCGTCATGTTGTTATCGCAAAGATGATGATCTTTTTACAAAACTTTCTCTATGTATTATATATCTTATTTCATCAAGTAATAAGTGCTTATATTATGCGCAATCTTTAAACCTTATATACACATCTAAACTAAATGTTCGAAATATGAATGAGACTATTTCCTTACTTACGCATATGCGCTTGTTATATACTTCAAAACTAACGAACATGCTTTATATTTAATGAATTTATCCAGCTGCAAATATATGAAATGTCTGGAATAAAAAGCATATTTTTTCATTTAGATTTTTCATCCATAATAGTGTCACGTTTTTATTTCATAGAAGGGTCACCTTGTTATTTTATGCGTCCACTAAATATTAGCATTTGTAGATGGGACGCGGAAATTTTCATATAAATTTTAGGTGGAAGGTGTAGGTTGTGTATTAGGAAATATGTGTAATTAATACGAATTAAAATCCACTAGCATGTGCTCAGTTCATGCTTACAATGCAAATTTCTCTTAAGATTTTCTCCAAAGTATTTGCATGTTCAGCTTTTTTTTTATCACAGTTGATCTTTGAAACCATAACATTAGAAAGCCGGCGGTAGAAATTGGAAAGTTCCGTTATATGTCCTTTTGGTTCTTGTTGTGTTCTATGCTTTTGTATGTTTTTACAACTTTCGAGTCATGTTTACCAGAAGAGACTAGCAATTTCTGAAATAAGGCTGACTTTGGACTGTCAAAACATTTTGAAAGTTACTGAGTTACCGGTTTGGAACCCGTTGTTCGCTCTGAAGATTTGAAAGGTCAAGATTAGTAGAATATAAGGTACATGAAAACATGTTTTTGACATAGTTGCTGCTCAAATACATTTTTGACAATATTTCAAATTTTCAGCATAAATTAATAGATTACAAAAGAATTAAACCAAGCTAAAGCTGATTTAAAGTAAAAAAAACTATTTGCATTTGATGATTGAGCATTGTGTGAGTGAGGAAACTGGGATTTTGGAGTAAAAACTAAAATTCCAAATGGGTTCCAGTTTCAGGATAACTCATTACAATTATGTTTCCTTTTTGTCGAACTATTAAACGGGGATGTAACCTGTCTCGGCAATTCTTTTGCATTACCATATTTCCTGTCTCCTTGTTCAAATTCACTTGTAATCATTTCACAAAAATCTATGCGAGTCATTTTTCACGTTTTAAAATTATTTATGCGCATCTCTGCTTAGAAAATGAAACAAAGTCTTAAATCTTGTAATCATTTCACAAAAATCTATGCGAGTCATTTTTCACGTTTTAAAATTATTTATGCGCATCTCTGCTTAGAAAATGAAACAAAAAGTTTAAATAAAGTCTTAAAATTAGTGATTGTGTAACTATAATTTTCATATTTATAAATACTATATGATACACTGCCTAGAGACTATTGTGTGAAAGTTTTCTCGAAAATTCCTGAACGTCTAAAACAATTCAGTTTTTAATACATTCATGGAATACCTCCAGCAACGTCATCCCAAAAAGATTCTGCAATGTCTTGTCATCATTCTTATTCATCTTAGGCATCCGTGTGTGCTGATTGAAAGGTAGCTGACATAATCCAGAGGGCTGGAGAAAGGATGAGACGCTTAACAAATAACTACATTTATGATTTATGCAAAGTTTATCTCAATAAAAAGTTAAATAAAATGATGATATCGTAAAGTCGTTAATGCTCAAAAAGCTATGACGAAATATTGTACCTGCAATAGCTAGTCGGAATTTTTTAAATGGAAATATCATTTCATAGACGCATTCTCACAATTGTGTTTTCAAGACTTTCATAAAGGATTTGCCAAGTGTAAGGTTGAAATAAATGTACATCATTTTAGCTTAAATTTACCTAAATTTAGCAACTTTCAAAGGTGTGCAGGTACGTTTCTTAATTTTACCTTAGAATCGATTCAAATCCAAGTTCATTGATGCTATTTAAGCAACTAGCACTTTCATAATAATAATTTCGTCATCGGTTCATATATGCTTAGATGATTTGAAATACGTAGGCAGAGTTTAGTTTAAATTTACAAGGAAATCTTTGATATATCTAAATTATTTTACATAAAAAGAGCACTATGGCAGAGTGGATTTAATAGTCGGTGAAACCAGGATGTTTTGAGAAATACAACCAAATGGGGATTTCCTTCCCTACTTTTCATTCTTTTGCATCATTTTAATTTGTAATGCATAAGTCAATGATCTATTCTGTTGTTTTGGTGCAAATTTTTACTTATTCCAAGGCAATACAAAATAACGCAAGGTGCTTACGTGCAAATAAAAAGTACGTCCCAAGTTTCATGACACAGTTTCCAAAGCACAATTGAAAATGACGGATTACATAGCTAATAGTATGCAGAAACGGAATTTGTTAAATAATATGGGTATTACCTACTCACGTTTTAATATAGCTACGTGAGACAAATTTAGCAATAATCACAAAATATTTAAAAATGAAAATTAAAGGCATTTACTGAAGTGTGAAGTCCATAATTTGATCAACTTTAGGATTTTAAATTTTGGATTTAGGGACAAATGCAATTACATATATGTAAGTGTCCAAGAATGTGCCGGTTTACTGCAATAAAGTTGCCGTTATCATAAAACACAAATTAGGTTAAACCTAAACCGTTTTTGTGTATGGAATATAAACAAAAACATGTTTGTAAAAAACTACTGCAGCTGCAAATTTTACACAAGCATTACTCAGCACCCATTTTATTTTACAATGATGAGTAAATAATATGGATCAATATTGCAATAAAAACTTTATTTTATTCGACATTTGTATAATATTATGATTTAAATGACGCTTTTTATGGCGAGATAATAAAAATCAAACAGCTGGATGGGAATGGTATATAGTAAAAATACTAAGAAATCTTTGGAAATCTTTGAATAATTTTGTTACGAAAAAGTCCATGTCCATTGAGGAATAGGATGCGTTTTAACACTACGCTTCTATGGATAAGGACGGCTGATCTATTACATAATAAATTTATCTCCCTATTTCATGAATGAATAATCAATTAAGCTTCTTACTATGCTAGCTAAACCTGCTACAAATTGACTAGGTAGGTGAAAGTTTGTTCGTGGTTGGTGTTGTAATTTATATAGCTTAATATATGTATCGCCTAGTTTTCTGGATTGTTCTATTGATAGTAATAGAATGCAATGGAGAGACTTGTTTGTTTTGTGAAGAATTTCTCTGTTTAATAATGACCAAAAAGGGTTAAAAGAGGTGTCAATCTTGTCAAATATCTCTTCTGAACTAAAATTTAGCTCATGTTATTCAGGCACGAGGTAAAGGTAGTGTAACGGTTTGTGATACCAGCCTACTCCATCTTACCTGTTTACAAGCTCAGAAGACTTTCAAAGTAAAAAATGTTGAAATCCTATTAAGCAAAGCGCTTTCCAAGCATCATTTTTATATTTTGCATATGCTTCAGCATATCATTAACCTTTTGCTGACTACATAGTTATTCTCGAATCTCAAAGTTCCCTTTTACATAAATATTTTGGATTGTGTATTTTTATTTTTTAATAATTTAATCAGTGTACGTGGATAATACTTTGTTTCACGTTTCATATCTGAAAAGTAGAAAGCGTTGTTGCTGACTGACGGCAGATGCGCTTTCTCTGTTCATTGGAACGGATATGACTGACTGGCATAATGTCAGTGATTACACAAAATTTTGCAATTTTTAAGCCAATGTCATTTAACACATAATTTTTTAATCATTGTGAGAGCATTTTATTTATTTGTGGTTATGTATACATAGCTTAAATGATGTGCTGAAAAATATGTTTAAACTGTTTCCACTTTATTCCTATGAAAAAATGATCGGGCGAGTAATTTATTACAAACTATTTGTCATTTTAAATCATCAGGTCAGTTTTGTGCTTTGAATTTTTACAGATCAACCATGGCGCTTGTTATCAAAAATGTGATATAAAGTTCAGCCAATATAGAATCAACTAAATGACCAACGAAATTCAAGAATTTAGCAAAACTTAAGACGTAATAGTTTGAATACCAAATTTACGTGCCCTTAGCATTCCAAAATGCCGACAATTCATACCGTTTATGTTTTGAAAACAAAATTGATGGTCACGAGAGATTAGATATCATCAAAGCCTGATGATGTCAACTTGAAATTTGCCAATATTTTGTGAAATCCTTTAAAGTAGGCTTGTTTTAAATTTTAATTTTACATGCGATTCGTATTCCAATACCAGAACCGAGCTAAAAAATAACAATGTTTTTCACCAGGTGGATGGCATAACGGAACTGGAGACAATAATACTTGGGACTAACGATAAGCCAAATGCTTCATATTATATACCAGCTTGGAATGCTTATATTTCCTTATTGTGGTACTTTTTATACAGTAAAAAGTGGAAGCACAAAAGATTGAATTGATAGTACTTAATATGCCAATGTTAATAAGTTTATGTATTGATATAAGGTCGGGTCAGTTGTTCTCTCGTATATTATTGCGACGCATTTTAGGACAAGTTCAAGTGTGGAATTACAACAACCATGACTTCCTGCCTCTAATAACATTTCAATTATGATGAAACGTTTCATACGTTATAGTATTCAATTCAAGCTGTGCCTAAAATCTACGTAAGTAAAATTTGAATCATCACTACTTCCATGAATATTCTACGGATGGTTTTAAAGGAAACTGTTAAGCAATATTTGACACAACATTCGAAACAATGAACTTGCAAAACGTTAAGTAAGGGTCATTGAAATGGAATACAAAAAAGACCGAAATTGGTTTCAAATTTAAAATTTCTCCCAATCTTTCGTACAAATTTTCTTTTCAAGAGTTTGATTCAAATGACGTGATTGATGCAATACATTCTCTCATGATTCGATCAGTAAAAAAGTTACATTGCGAAATATCAAAATTTACTGTTCATAAAAACTTTTAGAGAGTTTGAAAATGATGAGTACAATATTTAAATGCATATAATCAAGTCCTTGGATATCCCTTTTTGACTATTGTTGAGCCAACATAAAATCTTATCATCTTAAAAATCTTTACTCGAAGTTGGTCTCGACAAAAAGTGCGACAGTGGATACAAATAATGTTCTTCCTTTACTTTTCAGTACATAGTTGTAACTGACAAGCACTATTAACAACAAGAGTTCCCGAAAGGAAAATATTTTAAATATTGAATTGAAATATTGTAAACAAGATCATTTTCAATCGCTACATTGACTTACTTTATGTTTTATTTTCCTGAGGATACAGATCTTGTATTGAAATATTATATCTTGAATAAATTGAAATTATCTGACATGAACAACTCATGCCCAGATAAGTGAAGGAAGTTTGTTGTTTTTTTTTCAGGTCTTCAGTTTTGGTAATTAAAGAAACAAAAAAATGATCCAAAAATACCTTTGGCTTTTACAGGTTTAAAGTCAGATTTAAAAATTTATCCTAAATAAATAACTCATTGCTACTCTTTGTTATTCAGCTAATTACTTTTGCTCTTTTGGTTAACTGCTATTTACTATTATTCAGTGTCCAATAAAGCAAAAGTTTTGCACGTTCATATGATCCTAATCACTCTCCTTGACTTCAATTCGTCTCCAAAATCATTATTTAAGCCGTATTTGTTTTTGCGGAAGTTCGTTTTGTAAGGTAGATTCTAGAATGTGTTGAAACCCTTCAACCTTTGGCAAGGGTAATCTCACAAAAGCTGTTTTTGCATAGGCCTTTCAACTTCGCCATTCATTTGTCATTCATATAATGTACATGGATTTGCCTGATATTGAGCAGTTTATTTTCGTCAATTATAACAATTATTTACATTTAATTAGCATTTCACTTGTAGTCACATTATAAAAGCGAAGCAACAACAAGAGTTGAGAAATCGACCCTCACCCCTTATTTACTTGGTTCACGTCAGTCAAATCCGTTTCTTTAAACGGTGGATGACGACGGTGAAAGTAGGTGCAACTAGTAGACAAGCTTTCCAAACGGATTAATATAAGACATAACACTGTCATATCGTTAATTTTTTAAAAATAACTCCAGGTGTTAAGGAAAGGGATATTGCATTAGGAGAAACCTAAAATAAACCAACCAAATTTATCCACTTAGCCGTTTATGTATCCTCAAAATCATTTTATTTGAAATTAATCTCAAAATGTATCGTAATAGGTTAAAATAATCGTTATGAATATATGTATAAGCAGATAATATTTATTTGATTTCATTATCAGTACTAGTACTATCTGTTTTTGGAACCTGGTGATTTTGAAAGGTACTTATGCAATATATTACATCTATCAAGCTGTTTGTTTGTAGCCAGTGATTGCGTCCATCTGAAATGTCTTTTGGATGTTTTACATCTGAAATGCGTCACCAGGTGTTCCATGGCTGCAACTGAAACTTATGAGCAATCAGATTTTTCTTTTTGCACCCTTTGAATTGACGAATTTCGAGGCGACAACGTTAAATGCCTTAAGGTTGTGTGCTATTTAAACTATTTATCTACTACAATAATGTTTTATTTCAATTTTCATATTTCTTAAAACCAAACATTTAAAGACTCCACTAGACATTTTCATACTTTTAGATTTAGCAATAATTTCCCATAAAAATCCGATTTATGTATGTATCCATCCCAAGTAGGTATTATGTTTCCATTGGCACATTTAATTTTTATTTTGTTTATACAAAATCTGATGGAATCCATACCGAATTTATGCTAATTGACGATTCAGGTGCACCCGAAAGGAAGCCAATACGTAAGTATGGGCGCAATATGTAATCTTGACAAAGTTGCATAGTTTATTGAAACACGTGAGAGAGGACCCAAATTTTTTAAAGTATTCTTTGGAATCATGTCTATTGATCGTCACACTTTATGTATATAGCTTCTTCCAGACTAAAAACCAAACTACTTTTTTATGTATCAGTAGAATTTAAATTATTCACCGGCTGGACAAAGAATAAGCATTACTATAGTGTAAAATGGTCGTCATTCTGATTGTATCTATACAAATTATTATAATTCATTGATACCTGCCAAATTTTTAAAATATTTTATTTAATTTTGTAATAATTTTTATTTTAACTCTAGATTTTTGGTTTCTGAAAAGGATCTTCTGAATTTGGTTGCGCATAGTAGTGGATAACATAAAACATTTCCTCTTGTCTGCATCTTTTTTAATGAAACCCATGGCCATGCCTGAGAGTTTCAAAAAATTTCATTTTTTTGTACCTAAAATTGGCCTTCTTCACCAATAGCTTATGTTTTAGCAGTTAATTTTTTCCAGACTCAGAATCTATTTTTGGTGAAAATGATGCAATTGATTATTGATTTTATTGAAAAAGTAGGGAAATGAGTAACTGAATCACTTACCTTGGCACCTTCCATACCTTATTCCAAAGAAATACTTTGCATTAGAAAAAATCTATCATCCTAGCCTCTTTTCCAGTCACCATCT
>JAANSO010003143.1:0-12017 GCA_036507315.1 Lepidocyrtus fimetarius | reverse complement strand
TATTAAGGTTTGCTGTCAGTTAAGCAAATTGCGAAAGTTAAGAAAAGTGATGGTTGGTTTTGGCTAGTTTTAGAAGGGTTGGAGCACGTGCTTTTGTTGGTTTTGTAAACCGGAAGTGGAAAAAGTTGAGACAAAATGAATTTGGAATCGGTTGAAGAAGAGACGGTGCCTGGAACTCAGGAGGTTTGTCAGATTTGTGGGAGTGGTGAGTACTATGCCGAGGGTGGGTTTTTCTATTGCTCCGTTTGCAACACGCAGTCCCAGGTAACGATGTGAAATAATTAGTCGTGATTAATGATTAGTAAAGTTAATTAGTAAAGATGATTTCTTAAATTTTTGTCTAGTCTGCACGGTTATACGTGGAAGAACACTTTACACCGGCGGACGCGGCACAGCATCAACAACACACCCGAGCTGCAGTTCTAAGGGAAGGGAAAGGGAGGAAGAAACGGGACCGAAGGGTACAAAGCCTTGCTGCCCCCATATCCTCCTGGGAGGTGTACAACATTGTTTTAAAAATCATGGCGGATAGGCTTGTAGAGATTGGATTTCCTGAAATTGTCAGAGATAAAATTTTTAATTTGTATGTTGGATTCATGATGAAACGAAGAGTGATTTTTCTTTCAAAAATAAATGCAAAATCTACTGTAACTTATGGGGAACCCAAAACGTAAAAAAAATACATTTTTTGATTATTTTAGCTAGTTAGCATTAAATCTTCTAGTCGTAGTATAATGATAAAACTTTTTTTCTATTCTGTTGTAGGAATTTACTTACGTTTTATGGAATCAAGATGAAAAAATTGGGTCGGAAACGCAAACCTCCTGCAATTTCAAAGTTAAACTTAGCCAATGCTGAAGAACAAGATGAAAATGATCCAGACAAGCTCCTCAGTAATGCAAGAAGGAAGAAAAAACTCACTATGAATAAAGTAAGAGCATATAGCTAAAAAATTAAATCATATTTAATTATGTAAGCATCGGTAGTAAAATTCTAAAGAGTGTGTTTTTGTTCAGAGGAAAGCAATTGAAAAAGAATATTTAACCCAAGAGAAAGGGGATGATGCAGACGCAGCTTTTGAAGAGCTTCTAAGAAAGCGCCTGAGCCAAAGTCAGGAACCGACTAATGATGGATCAAACCCTGAAAGTACGACCCAGAAACCGGGTCGGGTTTTTTCTTACAGTACTGCAGCAAGACAACTTAGACGCTGTGGCTTGTTCAGAGCAAAGCCTAACTCCCTGCGATCAGCTATATTTACTGGAAATTCGCGGAGGAGAAAGTTGGCTGCAGCTAATTTAACCAAATTCACAAAATTCGAGCTATTTGCATATAGAAGCTCCTTGATTTTGGTTTTTGTTGCATTACGTCAGCTTGGTTTTCCTGTCGTAATGTCAGACATTCTTAGGTAATTCTGCCCACCAACGTCTTAGTTAACAAAATTAAAGTTGGTATTGGTAGATTTAACAAATTTAATATTTTTGTTTTATACATACACAGCTTGTACTATGCTGGTATCCTGCATATAACTTCTTACGAAATCACTAACTTTGCCCGGAAGCACGAAGAGTATAAATATTTGATGAAGCTTAACACGGCTGTAGGCAT
The DNA here is from genome assembly GCA_036507315.1 of Lepidocyrtus fimetarius. Taxonomy (NCBI): domain Eukaryota; kingdom Metazoa; phylum Arthropoda; class Collembola; order Entomobryomorpha; family Entomobryidae; genus Lepidocyrtus; species Lepidocyrtus fimetarius. The sequence continues at coordinate 10,412 of JAANSO010003143.1, read as the reverse complement.
GCATGGGGAGTGCTTTAGTTTGACGACAGTTACGGAGCCTTTAGACGAGTTCATTAAATACTTGGAAATTAAAAATTTTATGTATCCTGAGCTGAAAGAAATAGTTCCTAAATATATTGATGAATTTGTCTTGCCTCGTAAGTCACAACGTTATCTTTATTGTATGATATGTAAAAATAAAAATAATATATTTTATTCAAAATTGTTTAAATTGAATATTTGTATTTATATAGGCGAATTAGAGTGTCTTATCAATTTAATAAATCACACTATCTCTTATGGGGATATTGTCTCTGACTTACAAGAATCCATTGGAATAAAAGGACATACTCTTGAATTTCGGTATAAAACTATCCCTGAAGTTTTCGCTTTATGCTCAAATAATAGTTATTATGAAAATGCTATTTGGTCTCGATGATATTACTGAAAAATATCAGTCAAAATTTGCCAGACTAGTCAATAGTTTAATGGAGGAGAAATTCGGTGAAAGTGAACCTTGGACTGAACTGTTTGTAATCAAAGATTGGTTTGCGTATCTTTTGAGAAGGAGAGAACTGGTTAAGAAAGAGATGTCGTCCTGTTTGATGTACAATTCAAACCAGGAAATGTCGATGGCCAAAATTAATGAATTTTTTGAGAAAAATTCCAACGTTTTCGGTACGTGTAAGCAGTGCAAAAGCATTACTGCACTGCTATTTGAATAATTCTTATTCCAAGAAATTACTACTAATGATATCATTAATCATCATCATTTGGATATTTACAGATACCAAGGACAACATTTATAATACTAAGAAAGATATGGTTCCCAAAGGACAAGCGACAGCTTCTGCAATTGAACTATTAAAGAAACTTGCTATTAGTGATTCTTCTGAAGTACCAAAATTGAAGCAGTACGTTCCCTTGCCACTTCCTACCCAAAGTATTGTTGAACAGTATCATTGACAGGCACCCTGCCGTGGCAGATTCTTCATTTAACCTAGAACTTCTTAAAACAGACTTTGTAAATAAGCGGATTGACTTTTTATGGAACCCTAAGAAGTACGCTTGCGTTTTGGAAAGTCACGGATACAAACTAAAAGTAATTAAAGGTGATGCGATGAATAATTTTTCAAAAACAGAAAAAGAGGAAACTGAAAACTCGAATGTGATTGTAGTTTTTCAACCATACAAAAATTTTGATGATTTCATTGGAAGCTTGCGATCTGAATGCTCACATAGTATTAAACTACTTTTAAATCTATGTGAAGACATTACCTTTGATTTTACTGCAGAACATGTTAAAACAAAACATGGATCGTGTACGTTTTTGCAGAAATTAGTAAATAATTTAGGTGATTTGTATATTAAATTGATCAAAGCGGAACAGATTCCTGTTCTTGTGATGTGGGACGATTTAGAGTCTGATTCAGAATAGAAAAAGTATTATTTTTATTATCTAGAGAGCTTACAAACATACTATATTTTTTTATATAAAAGCAGCAATAAAAATATTACACTCGGGTTTGATAACAAAATTTGGCTTAAAGGGCTATATTATGTACGATTACAAGTTTTGTCATGCACTTGACCATAATTTCATTTATGTGTTCATAATAAATATACGAAAATGCTTGTCAATTTTTTAATATGATTGAATAAGCATTCCTGTATATGTGAGACCAATAAAAAGGGCCATAGTTAAAATCCCAGTTTTAAGATGAACACGATTGGAACTATTTACAAGCGTCTTGAGAACAGTAACATTCTTCCCAATACACTCCATTCTCATAAACTCCCCAATTGCAAACACCTGTCACTCCGGTATCGGAGACAGAAGCACAACGGCGAATTACTTGACGCCATCTGTAGAAAAAACATTTTTAATTTGAAACATGCTTATACAACCTGAAACAAAGTCCTTTAAATTCCATCATCTTTATAGTATACAATACCTTCCATCCCAAATAAATCCTCTTGGTCCTTGCTGAGTAATTTTAACACAAAACGTTCCTGTCGTGTGGCTTTCATCTCCTTGACAGTCTACTGGAATGTTAAGCTCTTTGTCGAATTTGTTATACACTCCGCAAGTATCACCACCTCTTTCCCTATCTTCAGCACTGCTGCATTGATAACATCGTATTTGAACTACAAAATAGAGTTTCATATTTTAATGATTAAATGTCAATTTCTTTGTACTTTTTTGTTGAAAAATATTTCTGTCATGTATTAAGTTTTAACCTGAGTACGCCACACAAAGTGACAGGAAGACAAACGTGGTCCCATAAGCCTTCATTTCTTTCACGGGCTGTGATCGTTATTACAAAAGCAATATAATTAATATCAAAGCTGCTGCAAAAGTTCACATTTTAATGTAAATTTTGGGTATCAAGCTATAATTTTATTCTGGAGCAATTTAACCGATTTATCTAGTTTTGTCCAGGGGAAAGATTAAGGATTGTGTTTTCGTCTTTGGTTTATGATTATTTTTGCACATTACTGGCCAAAATAAATCTTAAACAATTCAATCTATTGTTTGGTGTATGACTCATATATCAACTTACGAGTAAAAATGGATAACAATGGACAAATAATGGAAAAATGTATATGTCGAGCATTAGCATTGTGTAGTAATCTAACAACCCTTTGGGACAGGCTCTTCCTCATTTGACTCATGTTATGATGGCAATAATGTGATGATTCTCATTCCTTTTTTTACTAGTTTCGTACTTGCATTAACTTTAGCAAAGAAAGCTGAGACGTGAGAAACATTTTTACCTGAATCCTACACCTGTCGCACATATGAATGGGCTTCGCATTCTTTGTACCGTGGACTTTACATTACATAAAGCATAATTTGAAACAACAAAGCAAGCTCATAGTTTGATATGTATAGAATGTGTAGGACAGCTACAGCTCTAGCTATGCCTTGGATCAGCCTACTACATATCATACAAACAATAGTTTTAAAACACTCTTGCTTACTCAAAAATGCAAAAGAATAGCGTAAAAGTTTTTAGAAAAAAGGCTGATATAATTATGATTAATATAATGTAACGAATAATAAACTTAATTAAGTTTTCCATAACTTGCCTTGTATGATCATTCTTATATTGCCCCATTAAGCTATTTTTACAACAACCTAACAAAATGTTATTTGTTGGTGAGCATAAATCACATATTTTAAGGGTATAATTCTGAGGAATTTGTAATTACAATCGGACATTTTATTTTAATTAATACGAGTGATAAAATTATGAGCGACACCTAACTGCATACACAATATTTAAAACACTTGTTAACAATTTAATTAATTCGAATAAATTACTTTAATAATTAATGCTATTATTTGCGGACAGAGATACAGAAGAGAAGATCCAACAATTTTCACCGGAAGTTTATTAGAATTCATGATCAAACAATTGTCACAGGGTCGAGTGGTGTTCATGGCTAATTATTTTTCTAGAATCACATCACAATGGTTATGCTGTACCTTTCCGAAAGATATCGGTATTCATTGTTAATTTCACAATACAAATCTACAAATACAATCATGTGCAATGTGTAATTGAGATACAGTATAAGTAAATGTCTTTCATTGTAATTTTTTTGCACACGATCAATCTTCTTTTACAATTATTTTATACCCTAATGTCTTACATGTCATGGACGGATTAAAACTTTCTTTTATCAGAGTTCACTAATTAAGATTAAGTCATTTTGTAATAAGTAGTTTTCTTCATATTCTTTCTTTGTAGTTTAAAAATACACGTAAAGTAATTTTATATGACACTTTGCATTTGCATTACTTTAAGATATAATTTATTTAGATTATGTTTATTTTATTAAATACAAAGCTTTCGTTCAAATTTCATGCAAAATTTTAATTACTAGCTGGCCTTTCTTTCTCCACCTACTTAAAGAGAGCGCAAGAAGTGGTGAGTTTCACCAGTGACATTTTGATTATGTAATTTGGCTTTTATATCAAAGGCCTTGCAAGGTGGGTAATCCTTAGAAACTGAAGCGGATATTGCTGCAAGGAGAAATAACACTTGTGTGGAAGGGTGCCAAGTTTTTCCTGCATTGCAGCCGTCCTTTCCCCTAAAACAAAGAAAGGTGTAAATTTGTTAATTTTTCTTTCAACTTTTCCTTTTCACTGTGCCATTAATATTAATATGCAGTATCATAAAGTTTTCATCCGTTGTATTCTCCTCTTTCTACTTAAACGTTATTAGATAACTTGTCATAATCTTTTAAGCTGCACATACACACAAAGACAGTCCTCTTGATAAATGTCAAAAGTTCCTGTACGGCGTGTACAATAACGCTCATCCCCTCCAATGCCAGGCTCACCCAAAAATGCGCAACTTCTAATCCAACGCCACTCTCCATGAACTATGATGTAATAGAACAAAAAAACATGCAAATACAACACGTTACACTTGATAGTGCAGCAATTTAATTTTCAATCTACCTTTTTGAACAATCTTTCTACACATTGTAGCCTTTATCCCAATTAAGTTTTCCCTTTTATTGAATTCTGCATCACAATCTGAAATTGGGAAAGAGGTGTTGTCAAATGGATCCCCGCACCCGAGATCATTCCGAGAGTTGCATACCCAACATTTTATGCCAGCTTCTGAAACTAATTAACACAAGAATAATTGCGTTAAATAAAACACCTCTTTATTTTAGTCCATCATGATTGATACATTATAGTTACAAACCTTGCCATACTGAAAAGGATATAAATATGATGAACACAGCGGTTAATGAGGACTTTGGAAATGAGTATTTAATAAAACTAAGCTGACTAACGATGCCCATTTTGAAACCTGTCAATAATTTGACGAATACTTCCTGAGGAATTCTACGTTATTAGTAAACTCTTTCACTCCATCAATAAATTTACTTCCCGGGTCTAAATTTGTCAATAAAAAGTGAATAAATTGGTTGCATTAGATTCTATGTATTGTATTTTCAATAATAACAACAGTAAGTATGGAAAGGCAGCATTTCCTGCCTACCTGTCCAATGACAAAATGCTACTTTCTCGTCATGTTTGTTTCAGCTTTACTTAAAGCGTATACATATATCCATGTGCAACTATTTGGTCATACTACATGATTATTAGCCCGGGGATCCTAGAGGGGTTCAACATTACGGATCAGGCCGAAAGACGAATATCATTATTTAGAATTCAAACGACGTTTATTGTTGATTGCATGCTGGATTGCATAACAAAGCATAAGATTGCTGCGGTGACTAAGGTTCTTCTTATGATGATGTTGGTTGAGTGGCTTGAGCTGGCTGGGAAGTATCATTTGCCACATTTGAACAGTGAAAGAGGCTTTACGTTCGTATTTTGTCCAGTGTTGAACATGAACAGGTTTCAAATAAAGGGCGTAGGAGTGGATTTCAATGTATAAAATCTTGCTATATACCTTTTCCACTTTTTCCTGTAACAATGTGAGCTACCAGGGTGTAGAACGTTTAAACAATTAAAAAACATTTCAAGGCAAGTACGGTTGAATGAAAGAACGAAAAGTTCCTTTTATTGATGCTAAAGATTTGCTTTTCATGTTTTCACATTGGTTCATGACCTTGATTTCCAATGGTGTTTTTGCTATTTACAAAAAAATCTATGCTCATATTTTCACATCATGAAAGCCAGCCTTTGTTTATATTTGGAGCTTTCTGACTTAAATTAATTGAAACGTTCCATTCATCTCTAGATCTCATCTTGAATGGTACTACAAGAGGAGGTATTTTATGTAAGAACTTACTTCAGCCGAATTGCTTAAAAATATCTTGATTACTTCGTGAAGCACCTCGTAATTATGAAGAGATTACTGTAACAAATTTTCTAAAAAACATAATATGAATAGGCTTACTTTAGCTATTTAGTATTGTAATGTACGTTTAAGAAAGTATTTGAGAATTTGCTTATAAAAACATTTTGTTACAGGAATCTTCTGACATGTACTTATTAAAAGACACGAATTTTTAAGAATTTCAGATTATGTTACAGGACGCTGGTATTAAGTAGAAGAGAGGGAATGAATGAGCCAAGATTTCCAACTGAATGAATACATTAGTTAGGATAAATATTCTCGATTTCCCTCTCTTTAAATAGGAATTCTTGCAAAATAGGCAATTATTTCTGCAACGGAAATCATTAACCAAATATTCAATTAAATTTCAAAAGATAATTTGCTAGGATTCTAAATTTAGACCGAGACTGATAATAAGTAAGTCGAATAAATGATCGAAATTTGTGTATTCTGAAGAACTCATTTCCCGTATCTAACATTTTTTGTTCTCTGAATTAAAATTCGTTAGAATCGCATTTCAAATTATTTCAGATTTCTTGTTGGATTATTTTACGATTTACAAAATTTCATTTGAGATGTATTAATTCTAGATTACCCAGTAGGGATGCTTTTCATTCATTGTATTTAACTAAAGTTGTACAATAAGACGTTTTCCGGATTCAGCAAAAATGTAATTTAATTTTGAAGCAGTAAATTGTGAATTTGGTATACGTAGTACGTGTTGCTTGAATCTATGGCATTTAGCATTTGCTTACAAATCACTCTGTTTAGTAATCTCGTATTTCATGTATTTAGATTTTTTGCAAGTAGGAATATCCAGAATCATGAGAGATGTATGATGCACGTGCTTACTCAATATTCAATAAAATATGGAACAATGGAATCCATCAATTCTTGTTTTCTCAAGCTGGTTTTATAAATCCAAATAATCATTCAAGCACAACCAGTCAATCCAATAAAGGTGATTCCACTCAGAATGAAAATACAATCGTATTGTATGTTATAAGGATGAAAAAATATTTGAAATTCAATAACATGTCCTTCATATAAATCTTATGGCTAGCATATACAAACTCTTTTTATTTTCCATTCCCAACACTAATCCTAGATCTACAGCAGCTGCATACATTGTTTGCTTGTTTAAATAATTCTTGCTTTCCAATGGGCTCGCTAAAACGTTTGGAAGAAAAGGCTGCTCCCAGATTTGCAAAAGGAAGAAAAATGCTTTCTCTTTTAGAATAACACAATGATAATAAGAGTGGAAAAGATGTGTATACCTACTATGTGTATTACTTGGAAGCTATTTTGCTAACAAATTTTGCCTTTATTGCTTTCAATCTCAATCAAATCAATGTCTGCAACTTGCGTGTTCATTTAATGAAAGTTAAAAATGCCAAATTGAAAAATTATTTTAGTTTGATTTAGATGGGAAGAATTTGCAAAATGTGCAGGTAATAAAGGAAACTCTAAAAACTATACAAAACAGACTTTTTAGAAGAAACTACAAGGCAAAGGATTCCCTTTTTTATAAGCAATGCCAGTGATGTTCCGGGATTTTAACTACAAAATTGATTGACGATTGAAACTAGGTATTTTAGCTAATAAATGTCAAATCAACTATCCACTTAAAGTGTAAGAGTAAACATCATCAGTTTATATTGAGCTAGCAAAACCACATAAATGCTCAAAAGCTGGAAGCAAACAGTTGTTACTTATTCCATGTAAAAATATATAAGCCCTTCTTCTTCTTCCTTTCTTACCATTATAAATAGTAATTTAGGCAAACATGTACTTTGTCAAAGTGAAAGGAAAAGAAGGGTTCGGCTTCAGTGTCTTGTCATTTTGCAAGAAAAGATGCTCAATAAAAATACCACATCAAAAGAGTTCACCGGTGCTGGTAAAGAGGCCAACCAAAAAAATTGATGTAACCCTTTCACCATGTGTAATAATAAGAGGAATGTTTATTATTTCTACCTTGCTTGTCATCATCATACAGGCTTACATCGTGACGGTAATCTTCATCACGTCGTATATTCGCACAAGCGGAAATTCCACAAAACTTTTTTCTCTGTTGGTAAAAATCAATGCTTCTTTTCACCCCTGAAAGTGTATTGATCCCCTACCAAGTACCACAGCTAACAACAGCACGAGAAAAGGTAAAAGCCTGCATTTTCTACTTTTTTATTCTTACTAAAGCTGGTTGTCTATTTCACTTTCCCCCTGTATGTTTGCAACTGCTTTTGCATTTCAGTATAAAGAATGGTATTATAAGTGTTCATGCATGGCTTTCTCCAGGAAATGTCCGCATTGCCTCTCATAACAAAATACAATGGAAAATATAATGCTGCGTGGATCTTGTTGGAGCCTGGTGAGTGAGCATGGAACCCTCCCAAGTACATTTTTATGGCTATACATAAGGAATAGTGCTGCCTGCTTTCTTGCTCCTGCTGATTTTCCCTTCCTACATCAACAAAAAGAATTGGAACATTCGTATACGTCTTAAGTTCTTTCCTTTTTTCTTTTGGTACTAGCCTTCTTGGTAAAATAAAGAACGAGCTCGAGCTTGGATTTTATAACTTGCACTTTCTTCTGTGCTGCTATTACTTATGTGGGCCCGGCGAAGAACACATTTGCAGAGAGATGTATTTAGGACGGGTTTGCACACTTTGAAAGATAGATGCATTAGAATAAACTGAAAACATTGAGCAGAAATTCTGCTCTACTTTGGTAGTTACTATTTTACTTTTGTGGGGTCTCATCTTTTACTTTCCTTCAATCCCCAAAAGCTTATATGTATATGCCTTATGACTAGAATGCTTTTTGCCTCGAGCATTTGTCCTGTAATTGGGGAATCGCCTAAAAACCCATGCGAAACTTTTAAACTTTTCTTACATTAACACAAACGGTCTATTCTAATTAGAAAAGAAAACCTCGCGACAACTACTGACTACTTCCAAAATCCATACTGTTCAACAACCTTACTGTTAATTGCTATATTAATTAGAAAGGAAAGCAAATAAAATTTGTTTTTAAGGTTTTTTCTACCCAACGACATTAACTAAATAGGCCAATGGTTTAAAATGCAAAAAATCAATTCAGTGTGGTATGTTTTCTATCTACTTATAACAAAAGTGCACCATTACTCTCTTCAAGTCTGAGAAGTGAATTGAAAGGACTCAATCCTTTTGTTGAAGACTCATTCACTTTTCTCCACATAACAATGAAACAATAGAAAGTACATGACACGACAATTATGACGATAAGGGCGTATTCCATTTTTCCTAAAACAAGCTATTCAACCTTTCACCACTTCTGTAAAATTAGAGAAAAAGTTTGTCCCCAATGATCAAACCATGTATTGCTCCGAAGGGAATCTTCCTGTGTCTAAAGAGGATTTAGACACTTTTGCTATCGGATTATAGACGTAGTGTCACAGAACTTGCTTCCTATATATTAATCATGTTGGAAAAAGCAGCCCGTTTAAGGGTAGCATTTTTGGAAACCCCATTATATTTAAAAGCTTGATTTCTGGCAATTGTTTCTTTGTGTCAGTAGGTATTACATTAATAGAAGTTATATTATATTTTGCATTGATTATAGCTAATAGTAAAATGTTTATAAACTGTAATGTATTTGCAAAATAAAAGAGAAATGCAGGTTTATATAAATATTTTAGATCTGGTTTCGTATTTTTGTCATAACCGTGCATGTGGTAAAAGTACAAATTTCAAAATAGTTTGAGCATTATAAACGTGTCTTTAATTTATCTGTTTTCATATTACTTAAAATGCAATCTTAGATTGGATCAAATGTAAATTTTAAAAATGGAAATAGAAAGAGCTTTGCTATGTATTTTTATTATAGTTTGGGACTTTAATAAAAAACCTTTATACTTTTAATATGCTATTTCATTTTCTGCACAGATCGTTTGAAGTACTTTCTCCGCTGGCTATTTTGCATTAGATAGAAAGTGTGCGCTAAAATATAAGTCCAACGTTTCTCATTTTATTCCGTCCTTTTGGCAGTACACGTTTTGTGGGTTTCGTTTTACTCGTATGTTCCTAATAAAAAGGCTGACTGACTGACTGACTTGGTTTAGTTGTGCAGGGCTTCTCCTCCGCATTTCAGTGTGTCGTCCGGTTGCGCTCGCTTCACGTCTCTTCTCGGATTGTGCCGCGCCGCGCCTTTTCCACTTTATTTCCCTTCCAAAGTTGTACACAATCCTTTTTAATATCTTTGTTCTCGTTTGTTATTTTCTGTATTTAACTTATTGTTATACAAAGTGAAACCAAAGAAAATGCAAAGTTAAGGACGTTATCCTAAAATGTTTTTCTTCTGTTGGGGTAACTTTAACTTGGACTTCCGCAATTGTACTATACAAGTTTACAAAAAGTTAGTTTAATAGAAAGGGCTTTAAATTAGAAAAGAACGACGGTGAGAAAACATTGGTTTGTTTGCAGTTTTGTGGAGTACGCAAAGTTGGACTTGCTGAATAAATTAGTGAGTTTAAATTGGCATGTCGTCTTGCATCCTGTTCAAAGAAAAGAGAAAGCCAAGCTTGCTTTCCAACCATTATCATAGTAAGCAAAGACGAACTCA
>JAANSO010003142.1:0-12018 GCA_036507315.1 Lepidocyrtus fimetarius | reverse complement strand
CAAAACGCATTCAATTTATTCAATAGATTGAATAAGTCTGGGAATATTATCATTATTGCGTTTAGTTCCTTTTTTGTGAGACTAATGTTAGTTTATAGTTTACATTAGCAGTAAAATCAATTACGTTTGTTACATAATCGAAAGGTCCTTTTATAAACGCATTCATCTTCCTTGTTCTTTAAATGCGTAGTTAATTCATGTAAATGAAGTCTGCAGTTGAAGCATGATGTGACGTACCATATTAAAAATTTGATGGGGTTATCTTAAATTAAAATTAGAGTGTCTACCCGGTCTTCTTTCTTCTAAATACTGAGAGGGGGTACAATTAGTATTTGAGAGTATAGTTGAATCAGAAATAGAAAAACTTTCACCATTACTTGGGAAAAATTAGGCACGTGACTCAATAATTCTAATAGTTACTAACAGCAAAATATTAATTTAGAAAATGGGGCTAATCTTATCATTACCTTGTGTAAAGCCCCAATTCAGAGAATTATCAATAAAAGAAATGATGCAATTTAATATAGCATTTGGTTGATCATGGGATGAATAAAGAAGGTCACAGGAGCGATAATTATAAAAACAGGAGAAATGAAAATTGAATTAAATTATTAAGGAAGTAGTGTTGAAAAGGTAAAGATAAAAATGCGGTCCTACATTTCCCTCGCAACTTGGCAAATCGAATGGTAATGTAGTGCGGAAAGGGAATCCAAACTGGTAATGCAAATTCCATTCGAATTATTTACAAATATATTACTATAATGGAGCAGATATACAAGAAAGAACTTTTTACTTTTACTTCCTCTCCTGGAATCTAGTAATATATTTGGGGCAATAACAGAATTAAGAATTTCTTTACTTTCCCCACCAACAAAAATAAGAAATAGCTTACTTATCGAGATATCTGGAGCAAATACACATAATAATAACAATAATTTTTCTTATTTACAAATATAAATCCTTATTACTATAATGGAGCAGATATACAAGAAAGAACTTTTTACTTTTACTTCCTCTCCTGGAATCTAGTAATATATTTGGGGCAATAACAGAATTAAGAATTTCTTTATTTTCCCCACCAGCAAAAATAAGAAATAGCTTACTTATCGAGATATCTGGAGCAAATACACATAATAATAACAATAATTTTTCTCTTACCTTTTGAGAAACGCGATGATGAAAATGGTAGAGAAAGGTTTTAACAGAATTTCCCTTTCATCTCGTAATAATAATAATAATACATTTCATTTGTGAATGTACGCAGCCACACTGCGTTTATGAAATAATGTTGAATAATATTCCGTATGGGATAACCTTGTGAAAAAATTACGTTTGAATATTTTACAACGTTTTTCTTCAAAATGGGGCCAACTAAAGTCATATTTCGAAAGAACTGCCGCCTGAACTGTTTCTTTAAAAGTGGTGCACACGATGAGATGATACTGCTTTTAGAAATAAAAAAGTTATATTTACTTTCAAGCTGACTCCTGGAATAAGATAAGTTGAACTGTGCTACACATGCAAGAACATATTCTAACGAATAGTATATTTTTAAGCCTCTACGGAAATCCTACATACATACCCGGTTGCAATTACTTACCTGTGAGGTGAGTGGAAGCGGAGACTGCTATCTTACTGCTTCGTTTATTTGCGCAACCTTCAAGCATAAATTACGTCACCTTTTTCATAATATTACTTATGCACATTTCCCTAGTCATCCTCACAACTTCTCCGTAAGCCTACTTTATGGCTATTTAGAACAACACAAAAGTTATTATTACATTCCAGCCACAAAATATCAACGTTCATCCCTCTATCCTGTCATCATTTCAATTTCTTTTGGTACTTACGTTCTTAAGAAATTCTTTTGAAAATATAAAAACTGCGGCATTCTCTCGAATAGTGCTGAAACAAGGCTTTCACAGAACAATGTCAAAGGTTAGTGCTATTGCATAGATGAATTTTTAGAAATTTTCTCATTCGGAGAAAGTAACATTGATGTAATTTTACTTGCCGCTTTCACAGCCCATTTCATCTAGCAGAAGTCAATCGTAGTTAAATATTTGCAAATGTAAGAAAATATCATATTTGTAATTATGATAAATACAGGATCTTAAAATAAGTGTATTTTAATCAGACTAAAAGGCAAAATAGCAAAAAATAAGTGGAATTGTGCATTTTCACTTTTTTTTGCAAAAAGCCCTGCAATCATTTTGAATTTATTAAGTAAACCATCTTATTGGAAACATCGGTCCTCTAGTCCTATGCACCTACAGAACCTGACACTAAATCAATTCTGTTCCTGCAGCTGATACCGTTTCCACTTGATATTCTGCATACACATTCTCATAGTATCACCACTATCAACCTTACAATATACATTCGAAAGAATAAAGCAAAAGTGAAGCAACATCCTGCTTCATCTCCAATAAGGTAAGCAGTAGTGATAAGCCCATTTGGAGATCTTTTTGCTTTAGCGCGTGTTCCTATATACTTTTTGGTTGCAGTAGAATTATTTTGATCACAGAAGCAGAATATATCCAGACGAGGAAAATGGAGCAATTAAAGTTTATACGTTAGTGGAGCAGTGGGAGCATTTTTAGTGAGAGGAAAGCAGTAGTGAGGACCTAGCCAATGGAGCGATGCTCTCACTTTACTTTCTCTTTTTCTACCACTTTTTCTTTCTTTAGTTTCCAGTAAAATCTTACCAAGTACAACCGAGAGAGTCTTCAGAAAATACCGTTGTGGGACCAACCGTACTTGATGATAGCGCATTAGAAATCTCCGGTTTTCTCATCCTTCTTTCTCTTTGTAAAATTTTTATAAGGTATGCATAGTAGACAGCAAACCAAACGGAAATCGGAATACTACCATCATCATCCTCTCCCGCTTCACTTTCCTTTTTCGTCCTCGGTTCAGTCTTTTTCCTTAATCAGTATTCACTAACTATTCACAGTTTAGCATCATATATCTCTCTCATTCCCCTTAATTTTCCTCATAAAATAGGATTAAAGTTTACTAATGCACATCACTACACAGCTTTTTCACCGGGGTGGTCCGTTTGCAATAGCCAATCCTTCTGCAATTCTACTCTGATTAACGATTAACTACTGACTGAAGAATGTAGTGCAGATAGACTAACATAGTGGAGTGTTGTTGCAGGCGTTTTCAAAAATTCAAGTGAGGCACATTTTGCCCTTAATTCAAAAATCCATTCGGCATTTTCTCAGAAGCTATTACAGAATCCTTGCAATTTTTCACCGGTATTAAATTTACTACTTTTCAGTGGTGTTTGTTTGTGAAATTGTTTGAATGGCTTTTTATATTAAAAAAACCTTTTTACAAAATATTAGTCTAAAAAAGCGAAAAAAACATTTCGTTGGAAATCTTTAAGATTAGTAATTTCACAGAAATACAACCTGAATAGTGGAATTTGTTTATTTATTACTAGCTCGAAGAGCTAGTCATGAAATCGACCTGTTTAAAATTAAAATTTTCAGCTTTAAGTAATCTCACAGCTCTCAATATATAAAATTAACATCCTTCGAGCTAGTAACTATGTATGTAGGTTTGCTACCTTTTATTTTATATAACTTTGTTATATTATATATGTAATATGTATAAGATGTATGTATTGTATGCATAATATTTGATTTTCATAAAAACACAATTTCGAAGTCCCACTTTTCAGCTTCATTGATGACGCATTGTTTTTCAGCTTACTAATTAGCACGCTTTATGTTGAATTACTAAAAATAATTATAATTGGAACAGTGTTTGAGTTGGAAATAATGTTGTTTGTTTGAAATTGGGAGTTTATAAAATAGAAAGAAAGCAAAGAGTTTATAAAATATAATAAAATGGATTAATTAAAATAAGGTCTAATTTGAGTTGGTGTTATTTTGCTATTTCTATTGAGCAATGATTTGCATATTAGAACAATTCTAGCTAAATGTGAAAATTTGTATTTCATCTATCAAGACCTATAAAATTATTGCTTACGCCAGGGAAAGATCATCTTTGAAAAGTATTGTGTAATACTGGAACGACGAAGTTTGGCATCCTTCTGTTTCGTTATTTCAATTTCCTTTAAAGCGGTGGTTGGGACATGGTGGCAATGTACAACAGTCGCTAATTAACTCTGCCTGAAACAAAGGACGCAATCAGGCTTCCTCTTGGAATAGGAGAACGAATTTCAAAAAAACAAAAAGGGAAGGCTCTCAAACAAATTTGAATTTTAATGAGAACGCCCAGAAAATTCTTTTTTGGGAATAAAAGCCGTAGTAATGCAGAGGATCCATCTGCTTTCGTACAGGAAAGATGTGGGTTTATGCTCATTCCCATTATTATGAGCTAATGAATAAAAATCTGAAAAGGTTTCTAGAATCTAACACCTTTTACTTATTCACTCCACATGCTTATACCTAATTAAATAAACCTCTTCAATGTTTGCGACATTTCAAGAGATAATTGTAAACTACTTCCATACCAATGTTATACAATGATGGTCCTTGAGTGTTGAAATAGTTATGATAAAATAGGTCCATTTTATTTTCAAAATAGAATGGAAACTCCGTGTAGCCAATTTTTGCGTAAAATTTGTTTCTAATTTTCATTTAAAAATTCAATTACCAAATGTGAAAAAGCAATAAATATAAAGAAAAGGGTTCGTAGATCAAAAACTAATAAAACTAGCTTATTTGATAAAAGGTAATAAAGGTATTTTGAAGGTTATTATATACGTGTACATATTTTGGAATTACCCAGATAAAACATTTTGTTGCAATACTACGGTCATAACTTTACTACCAATCTCAATTTTCCATTGCACAATACTACTAGCTCATCAATGAAATACCTTTTCAAGTTTCCTCCGGACACAATTTTTCATGCATCTTTCATCCAACCACTTCCCTTTTCTTTCGCAAACATTCGAGTTGCATTATTTGCAAACTTTCACTGCATAGTGGAAGGAACATAAGTAGTAAAATATAAGGACGAAAAAGAAAAATCGAATGACATTTTTAGCAGACAGGAAAGATGTGGCATTAGCACAATGCCATACTCTCAACTGACATTCAGTCATACACAGGCATCCAAAAATCAGTGAGGAGGAAAAGAGACTCAACTTTGGATGAAATGAAGAAATGGTCTACATTTTTTACTATTGTGTTTCCTTCCGTTCTTGATTTTTCTGTTGGAGATTGGCATGCTAGTATGATATGCCACATCATTATCATCAACTTCATCCCATCCTGTTTTCCTATCTTTACGCAGTTCTTTCTTGTGACAGAAAACATAGTATGCTAAAGAAAAAAACTCCCATTTTACTTTGTATTTGGTCTACTTGGCACTTATCGAGTTGCTTTCTTTTTTGTGAAAAATTGTCCACAATATGATAAAATCCACATTTTAGCCTAATGTTATCCTTCCTTTTACCACCCGGAATCTTTGCCATCATAATGCAAAGAGGAAGTGAGGAAACCTCTCAAGGAATCCATTAAAATCATCATCGTCATTCCACCCCATCTTTGTACTCCATATCTTTAATAGTGCTTTCTCCGCACAGGCATCATCAAAAATATTTGCTAGCCCTTTTATTGTCAAGACGTTCATTCATTCACTGTTTACATTTACTTTCCTTCCTTAGGTACAACTCGGTCATTACCACTCTTGTTCTGAAAGTGTCATCCACAACCATACAGCCAACTTCCATAAAATGACGGGAAAATGGCTCATTTTACAAAAAAACGTTCATTCAATCTATCTTACTCTTTCATAATCTAAGAAATCTTTTCCAACATCCCATCTTTTCACTTAAAATGAGAGCAATCACTCTCAGTGTTATAAAGTTTTGCTGCAATCGGTATAACATTGCACAATATTTCATCCAGTAGAAAACTGAACATTTTTGAATGCACAACTTTCTTTAGTAACTTATATTTAACATTTTTCAGTATGCATCCTATTTTTTGCTTGCTACATCTCATCAGAAGTCGTCAACATCTGAGAAAAAGCTTGAAGTTGGGATGTCATTATGACCAAACCTTCTGTAACATGGGTATTCTTTCTCCCAGTCAAGAACTTCATTTCAGTCTCGCAGAGAAAAGCTATCGCATCAAAAACATCTGTGTCAGAAAAATAAAACTGGGGTATAAGTATAGAAAAGGCAAGCCTGCACTGCAGTCTACAATAAACCGTTTACTTTTACTACTTATCTCATCAAAAATGGATTCGAGAATGGATGGGTACTAGATGAATGGATGTTGTTTTCATGATGACTGAACTGTACTTTTAATGCATAAGGAACAAGAGCATTAGTATTACTACAATGTAAAAAGATCAACAAATCAATATGAAAAATTGCAAAAATTAAAGTGAATGAATAATATCACACATTAGTTGACACAATCTAGTCAACATATTAAACTTTGATTCAAATTGTAATTTAAAAGGTACACAAATATACAAATTGATAAGGAGAAATGTGGCAATGAGAAAGCTACTATCCAATAATTTTTTTAAAATATTTTTTATGAAAGTATGCCAGTGCCAGCTTGTTCCACAGAACTAAACAAAAGTAAAGCCTCCTTTTTATATCTATTACTGTCGCCCCTTTTCGACATTTTTCTCATCGACTAATTCAAAAAAGAACCTTCGTTTGATATTCAGAAAAGGATGGGAATGCTTGGCATCTGTTAGGATTAGCGTGGCTCAGCTTGTGTCCTCAATTCTGAAGTAAACAAGAAAAAGCCACTTCTTTCCTTACAAAACTCATAAGGCGGGAGAAAGGGCAGGTGTGCTTTCATATGTGTTTAGTCCTCATATTCAAAGAAGGGCAACATATCACATTATTATTGTTTATCTAGCTTGTCGGAACCTAACTGTATAGCACAAGCTCCACTTCACTTCTATAAATACTTGGAACAAACGTCACCATCAACAGCGACATCAAGCAATGCAATTCTGTGCTGTTTGTCAGCATCCTTCTTATGTGGATCATATTTGTAAAAAGCGGATTTTAAATATTTACATGTTATTGCAAGGAGGGATGGCATACATATTNTTAAATATTTACATGTTATTGCAAGGAGGGATGGCATACATATTATGTATTTTGCAAACTTTAAAAAGGAGACTTCTCTTTAATATGCCTTTGTGACGGTAGTAAGCACAAGGAGCATGTTTTCAAACAAGGTATCATAACCCCGTCATTCTTTCGCATTATTTATAGAAGTCGTAGTCAAATTGCTGTCATTTTCTCTCCTAGTCTTACGACGAATTTTACTGGAATGAAAAAATGAAGGAATTTTTATTATTTACACGTTACGACATTACACATACATGCTGGCATTCAGGCTGCAAAAACGAGTTATATTTTCTCTTATGTCCTTTTCAGAGTTACTCTTCTGTAAAATGCTCAAGTATGTTCTGTTTTCACCAACTGCACATATCCATGAAATGAGAGCCTTTCATAAGGATAGACAAGCAGTTTAAAAGTAATTTCCCCTGGTTTTATTCCATTCTTGTCACTTTCCTACTCTTGCGAATGTCTACTTTAAAACACTCATCTTGACATTTATTGACCTATCATTGGATTCAGATGGATGAAGTTGCTGAGGCGTTCCATATAGTACCTGAAAATGTAAGACGAAGCTCGTTTCAAATTTTATGTAAAGAGGTATAGCAAGAACAAACAAGATGGTCTTGAAACAACTTTTTGAAAAGTAAATATTTCAAGAGACTAGTTTCACTCTGTGATTGGAGAAAGTGAAGGTGAGACGGCAAACAAAAGTTACAAGTAGGACAGGAGGATATACTTACATATTAACAATTGCCCGTACACTCACAGCAATTTAAGAAATTCATATGTTCTGAGCTTCTTCTAATAAATAATATTCGTAATGTGGAAAATATAATGGAAGAACTTATTTATTTGATGGATTGTAAGTGTTACTGCATGTAGAGAAGAAATAAAAGGGCAATGCCTTTTTCAACTTCTCCAGCAGTCGTCTATTTCTTTTCTCAGGAAGACAAGAACGTGATCAGTTTACAAAAAATATTTTCTGTAGATGCTGTACATTTTCTGTAAATCTCTTTTTGTATTATCATTATACATTTTTTCTTGATGTTCCTGTTCCTATTTCTGAACCCTTTTGTGTACATCTGCTAAACATCAAATAATAGTTTAGTATCTCGTTCTTTTATCCTATCCACTTAAAAAGTTTAATTTGTTTGTAACAACGGCATCAGTAGCAAGCAATAGTTAGCAGCGGAACAGCACCAACATCACAGCCGCAGTCCGCAATGAAATTTTCATTTGCTTCACAACATCACAACTACTGTAAAAGGAACCAAAGCATATTTTCCCTTGACAGACAAACATACATGTTTTAACACGTTTGCTTCACCTACGCAACATATTTCAAAATTACCACCCATAAGCTAACTTATTGGAATCTTTTTTGTATTTCACTGTTGATGCACAATATCTCACTTCCTATCAATTCACGGAAAGATGTTGTGAAGGGGCATGATGTTGTCACTTGCCAAATAAAGAAGAGAAAGTGAAATGCAGTGATGATGAAATGTGGTTTTGCACTCACCTTGATGGAGTATGCATGAGTAAGCAAAGCACCCACCTCTTTCTCTTTTCCCTACAACTTTCTCTTATCTAGGACTCGGCAAACTCTTCCTAGTCTTTGCAATTAACCGATGGTAATAATCACTAAAATGCCAGTAACACTGCATCACTCTAAAGAACGCACTACACCTTCACCTTTATCATCTTTTACTACAAGGCAACCTAATCCTGGATACTACTTTAGTTCAATGTTTTGTCTGTGCCTTTTCTACCTTGACAAGCATCTTTATTTCGTTACAACTACCATAATCATGTAATTATACATGAACAATGTTATGAAGCCACACACATGGAGTAGTGATGAGTAAAAGTAAATGTTCAAAATTGAACTACCTTTCTCATCCAGTTATTGCTTGAAGTCTAGAACTCAAAATCCAACTTTCTGTTCTCATCATCCATGCGGAATAAAGCCTGCGTGTACTTCATAATTGCTGGATTGCATAAAACCACAGAGAAGCAGAAGTAAGTAAGCAGGAGGGGGTGCAGCCAACTGTAGCAATATATTTTTGCTGGTTTCGACACCACCACCACCACCAACAGTAAAAACGGCTCATCCAGAGGATCCAGAGGAATAGGAATCCATTGCGATGTAATTAGAATCTTTTAGGATTTGATACTATTGCACCCGGCTTTCCCGATGTTAACGCGTTTCATTGCAATAACCCGAAATATGTGGATGTTACAGTAAACAGTGTAAACTAAAAGGATGATAGAGGATGAGTGTGCAAAAAGCCATTTCCTCATTTTCCTAGAAAGTTTTTAGATATTGTGCCAACTTACCACGAGTTGGAGACGAAATCGAATGAGGGAGAAACAGAGAAGGAGTATTAAGTGGAAGAGTGAAATCCTAATAACAATATTTTCGTTTTAACTTTCTCGCTCTCTTTCACTCCCGTTGAAGAGCGACGTTATTATTACTGTTATTATGACGCGGAAAGCATATGCTTCTGTTGGGAAACAATAGTACTGCGGTGCGGTAGATTGGTGTAAGGTAGACTTACACTTTCTCTTCCTATTTTGTTAGATGATCTGGCTTTGGCGTAAAACTTTTCTCTGCAAAAAATCATTCGCCATACTTATACCTCCCTCTTGATGATGTAACAATGTATCTTTTTTTCTTCTTTCATTGTAGACCCAAGTCAATTTCATGCGCTGTTGACTGCTACTGACTGAAGAAAAATAGGGAATCTGAAACTAACACTTTGTTCTGCTGATCATTCTGGGTTTCAAAATTTCCTTTTTTGGCAATGGCTTTACAATTTTTGAAATTGGGATAAACGTAATACGGAGAAAGAAGCTTTTTTAGCAAATACAAAACTTTCATTTCTTAAGCAGAAAATACCTATAGGTGCACAACTATGATATGAATAAAATAGGTGGATTGTTTAGTTTTATATTTGGTTAAAGAAAATGAGCTTTTAGTATTTGAGATGGAACAAAGCTGTATTCTCAGAAATAACAAATTCTACCCAGAAATAAACACATATTACATTTTGTGACTATATTTCTAGTATATTGGTTATAATATCAAAACATTTGGAACTTTTTAATAAGCTATTTTCATTTTCCAATCCTCCATAATAAATAAGTACCAGAAGAAAATCGGTTTTGAAACTTTCAGTAAAATAGAAGCATATATTCAGGGTCCGTATAATTAAGTTAAGTTCGTTTCTCTTATAATTTCCCAAAGAATGCTTGGCAATACTTTGAAAAAGTTTTTGTGCGATTGATAAGGTAGTGTTCTTTCATTCTGCTAATTACGTAACAACATTTTATGTATTAATGCAGTATAGCTAATTTGAAGAAGTGTATATAACGGTCCTTGGAGAGTTTCCGTTTCCCAACATAAAAAGATTCAAAGACGGATATTTTAACAACCAACAGCAGCAGTCAGTGCACCATTTTATTTATTTTGTGCTTTGTTAATAAGCGCATTAAGATGGAGAAAGTTACTTTCTTTAAATGCTTAGCTAACAAACACGTATACGTTTTCTTTTCTGTCTCATGGTCCAACGAGCACACTCATTAACTCATCAGATCGCTTTCCCTTGCAATGGCATTAAGTCTGAATGTTTATACATTTCTCTTTATCTTGCATAAACAAGCTCTCATTCCTCTTTCCTTGCAGTTTACATAACTACTTACATTAATTCCTTCAGTTTATTTGCATTATAACTAGGAGTACCATGCTTTTTCTTGAGTGGAAAAACACTACAAAAGTCACATCTGGGCTTTTATATCTTTAAAGGACTTTCATTATTAGCATTTTCATTTCTTCCATAATTCTTGCTTTGAAATTTCACTGAAATTGTTATTACTTAGTGATAACGGGGTACTTAAAATTGCTTTTATGTTTTGAATTTGATTTTCTTATTCATTGAAATGTGTTTGGTTTGGAGAAGCTTACTCTGATGAATTTAGTAAATCCTCAACATTATTTATTAACAGTGCGATTATTAAAAATAAGTTTTATATTTACTACTTGTTCCATTGTTTAGCAGTATACATTAAGTAAACGTTGTAAAAATTTATGAAGACATTTTTCAAAGTAGATACTGTCAAAATAAACTTTTTCGTTGTGTTACGCTAAAAAGCGGCAGAAGCGAACGGATTTTGATGTTATAAGCGGATGCAAATGAACAAAAGTCCACTAACTTTCAACTTTCAAGATC
This sequence comes from Lepidocyrtus fimetarius, assembly GCA_036507315.1. Lineage (NCBI taxonomy): Eukaryota > Metazoa > Arthropoda > Collembola > Entomobryomorpha > Entomobryidae > Lepidocyrtus > Lepidocyrtus fimetarius. The sequence continues at coordinate 702 of JAANSO010003142.1, read as the reverse complement.
TCTAAGGATAACTGTAGGTTAGGAGCAGAATAACAACAGAAATCTTTGCATACTTTATTCAATCTCGGTAAAAACTTTTGTTAGACTATGCTTAGACTTTATTTATATAATAACGGAACAAAATACAAAATTACTCGAAGCGATTTTTCATTATAACCAAGAAACTTTTAAACAATTCAGAATTTATACAAACAAAATATTATTTTTGCCGTACCAGTGTAAATATTTTAAAATGTTAATTTTTTGTTGATAACTACTTTTTTAAGTGTTTACAGCAAAATAAGCATCCGCAAATAGAAACAAAATAATATTTGACCTTGTTGACCTTTTTATCTTATAAGCTCAATAGGACACTTCTACATTTTATTTATTCATTTCACCATTTCTTTGAAAAGTGTTTCGTTAACGTTAACTTTGTATGAGAGTAAGTTTTTGCACACGGGGAAAAAGTAAGTTCACTATCCCTTCCGCAATCCCATGTCATCAAAGAAATGAGGGTGCGGCAAATAAGGTTAGCATATAAATACAAAAATAGAGTATGTGAAAGAAAATCTTCCCTAGAAAAAATTAATCCGTGTAGTTGACTTGTTACATTACAAAGCAACGCTATACGGTTAAACTTGTGGCAGTTTCCTTCTTCATAATGCTACTTTGTCTGGTTACATATTTCACATTCTTCAAAAAATTATACTTTGTTTTATG
>JAANSO010003141.1:0-12018 GCA_036507315.1 Lepidocyrtus fimetarius | reverse complement strand
CATTGGATTCGATCCATTTCATGTCACAAAACAAGAGAGAACAGCAGGCAGGGCTGGGATGCGATGTGGTGGTGATTAATTTAAAGTGTAGTTAATTTACAAACTCCAAAATCACCAATTTTAATCATGTAGTTCACGACTAATCTTTTTACTCACTCTTGGACGAGTGACTAGCATTGATTTTTCTCGATAGTGCAGTTCTAATCAAATGCAAAAGAATCAAAATGTTCAAAATTACTCGAATGTGATTGATTGTTCATTGCTCATCTTTGTTAATAATAGGGATTTTTGACTGATTGATTGTTGTGTTGTGAGAAGAAGGGTGAATCATTACAACTTTCCAATACGCAGATTAATTAAATGTCAATTTAAATTGTCAAGAAGTAAAGATTACATTTAATGTTGCCTCGTTGCAACATCGTACTTTCTGCGTTATTAGTATGTTTTTGGAAATGTGGATGCACTTCCTGTGAAATGCATGGAATTGGAAGCATCAAACTATATTGTAAGTAAAAATTAATTTGAATTTGTAATAGTTGAAAATCAGCATATTATATATTAAACAGCATGTTAGAGGGCATGTCATGTAATTATGGACGATTTTAAAGTAATGGCTTTGGCTTAATGGCTACTAAATTGAGATTATGATGATGATAACTTTAGGTTTATTACATAAATTAAAACATATTTTTACCAATTTTTTACCTGTTTGATTACCGATTTTAATTTTGTATTAATTTTTATTTTGTGGTATTTAAGTTCATATCCCTCAGCAATATATTGTTGGTTTTATGAATAGGTTAGTTTATTATGAATCATTCTCCAATGTGTGGGCTTTGAAATCATTAATATGATTCGTTAGTGTTCTTAACTGAAGGGTTATTGGCTTGTAAAGACTATTCAAATCAATCATTTTGATAATTATGTACTATAAGGACTAAATTTGACTTTAAAGGAGAAAGTTTGACCTTAAGATTTAGATTAGCAAGTCCACAACTGCGGCTGCGTTTTCAAGCTCAAGCATTAAAATTGAATTTTGTGGCTTAAATTCTTTCTTTGATTAGTTTGTTGTCTATTTGATTTGAAGTGGTTGATTTGAACCTCTCGATTTGATTTGCAAATGTCAGAGAACAGAGAGCCACTTAATGAGATTTTGCAAACAACAATGGGAACCCTTTTTTGCTATATCTCTGGGATGTTGATACTGCTGTTGTACATTTCAATAATATATTTACTTACATGAAGAAAAAACTCGGTCTAACCGACCCAAGAGGTTGTTGTACATCTTGTTAAGAACATAGTTTGCGATTGTGCAAAAAAACTGGCAGAAGCAACGGCAACATTTAGTTTTAAGTGCTGAACATACCTAAGCTCAAATAGGTACGATAAATATGAATCAGCAAACATTTTTGTTATGAACAGCAATATAACAGCCAACGAACAAAGAATTGTAGATCTAAAAACCTAAGATCTGTATCGTGCATCCTGCCTTCTTCAGTTCTTATCCTTTGTGCCCATGATGGTGGTTAATCAATGCATACAAAAAACTTAAAGTAGTTTGGTACAATAGCAGGTACAACTAGGTATTCCCTAACTAAATTGTTGCAGAGAATGATTTTTTACATACATTTTCTATGACAAACTACCAGTTATAGTTGCTAGTCATGGTCCTCAGTCATATATCCATCATTATCCTTTCTTTAATCCTGAAGAGCTCGTGTAATTAAGGTCCCTTCTAGCTTTGCTTTTGATACAAACTTCAAAGAAAGAGTACAAAAGGAGCTGAGAGAAGAACTTAAAAAGACTTTTTACAGTTTAGCTTGAAGCAGAAAGAGAGACGAAAGATGAAGAAACTTTAAAATCCAAGGGATTCGCTATTCTAATATGGACTATGACTAAATGGTAATAGTGATAATGGAATTGAAGTTGTTTTTTGAATGATAAAAGAATAAAGGTTTTGCAGCTGTTATGAAAAAAAAGATGAAACTGAACATGTTTTTGGTAAGATCTGTACGATCAAAAAGATGATGGGGGTAAGTAAAGTTGATTTCATAAAGATAAAATAAAACATCTTCTTCATCCGTCAAAATCTGTACTAATGAACAAGTTATAGAGACAGTGTATGAGTCGGTGTGTAATAGTCTAGTTCAGGTTGAATTTCATTTCAACATCGTGAATGATCAAGTCAGTTCTGTTTTGGCTTTGTTGTTGGACGCAGGTGCAGGTGTTTTCGTGCTCTCAACTATCATCCCCATAGTCAGTATCTCCGTATATAAAAAGAAATTATGTATGAGGAGGAGGATAACTGGGATAATCTTGGTTTGGTTGTTTGTTGAGGTGTGTGAAGAAAGGTTATTTTGGAACTGAAGAAGGCTATAGCAAAAGAAGGTGGGTATTTATTTGCATGTCATAAAAATTGAGAGGATTTAGAAGGAACACGTAACCGAAATTTGTTTGTCTGTCATCTTTCTCTCTCTAAACTTCTCTGCAAAGTGTAATAATTTTGACGCATTCTTACGCAGTGTTGAAGAAACAGGGCAACAGCCTGTTGCCGTAAAAACTTGGCTCTTAAAAGATAACTGTTCTTTAAAAGTATACATGTTTGAATAGAGTGGTGTTGCTGGTGATTGTGGTGCTCCTTGAATTGAATTGCAAAATTTTGTTAGATCATCGGAGAAACACACGCATGGTGAGTGTGTGGGCTGCATTCTAAAGAGGTATTGATGAAATGAGGGGAGGAGATGAGAATGAATATCTAGTTCAAATTTGTCACACAGTTTGTGTACCTTAACCTACTAAATTAATATTCAAGCGCAAAAATGCCGAAGATGGTTATGATGAGGTTGCTGATAATGTAAATGCTGACTTATATTGCTTTGAATTTGATTGAACTTTGGAAGTGTGCTTGTCAAAATGAATAGCTTTCTGGGATAATTTACGAGACGTATAGAAAGAAGGAACCTTGAAAACCACAATTTTGAAAGTGGAGGAGTAGGACGATATAGCCGGTCAAAGACATGAAACCTATAGAATTTCCAACTTGCAAAATTAAAAGAGAAAACGTTTAACAGATTGAAATCATTATGCCTTAATAGGGATCAATTAACAATTAAATCATTCTTTTGAGTATTTTTTAAAAGTAACAGCTCGTTTCGTTACTGTTCGTGTACAGCCTACGCAATTGTCACTTGAAATTAAAATGTTTTGTAGCCCTCAGCAGCAGCGTGTTGTTACAGTGTCAGCCATCTCTAACAAACATTGTTTGTGTTGTTCATTTCGCAGTCAAATCTCGCTTTCTCTTTTTTCATCTCGTTTCCTTCCATTTGAGTCGTTGTCGTGATCTCAGATTTTGAGATATACGATGATAAAGAGCAGTTTTGAAAACATTTTATTCTTAATGTATGCATGAAGTTCGGTCTATGATTTTAAGTTGAAGCAGAAAAGGTTCGGCTCAATTTTTTCGTTAAGGTTTATTACGTAGAGAGTAGAGAGAGGAAACTAGAACCAAATAGGAAGGAAAAAGGAAGGATGCATTAGAATTATTGTTGAAGATAAGGCATGGCACAGGTACATCATCATTATCATCATCGCAGTCAAACCTTAAGCAAAGATGTAAAAGAACGGAAGAAGGTTTTCCGTAGAAGTAGCGAAATTTTATTCGTTTCATTACCATTTTTGTGTATTATGCTTAGGCTTAACTAGATCTCACTTTTCAGCACCTTTTTTACATTGTTTGGTATGTATTATTTCGAGCAGGTATACTTGGCTGGTGGTGCTACTGTAGTATCTTTAATGGATATGATTCATCGATTTATGGACTTTGCTTCTACTTAAATTTCAGTCAGGTAGAATAATACAACATAGCGGCAGAAAAATAAAGAAAGGACCGGCTGCGGCCGCTCCTTTAGGACTTGCTTTTATTATTTTCAAAAATGTCCAATGTTTATTATTTTCATTTTTCCTTACAACAATGACTGCAATCAGTAGCAGTAAGGTTCGAGAGAAAAAAGGTGAAAAATTTCTTTCTCTCTAGAGCAATATTAAAAGGGAAAAACAACACGTTGAAACAGGAAAGCAATTGTAATAATTTTATGAGGAGCTAACTAGTAGGTAAAAGTGAAATGAAAATTATGATAGAAGTAAAAATATTTAATGAGGCTCATGGGTACTAATAATTTGAATATGAGCGAGCATTCCCTTTAATGTCTTTAGTTAGCTCCGCTATTTCAGCTATATTAGCTTTCCATATTATCCATTTTCATTATGCACGAATGAGTTCNGGTACTAATAATTTGAATAAGAGCGAGCATTCCCTTTAATGTCTTTAGTTAGCTCCGCTATTTCAGCTATATTAGCTTTCCATATTATCCATTTTCATTATGCACGAATGAGTTCCTGGTATGGTGCAAGTCATCACGAGATTTAATTAATGCATAAGTCGTTGTCATTCTACTGCTATTTTGGTAGGTAGGTAAAGTATACACAAGGTAGATATCCAGTTATATACAATACGGTTGAATAGAGCTCTCACGGTAGTCCTCACTTGGGAACAAAAAGCCGGAAGTGGGAGTAGCGGTGCGATATCATCTCTAGCTAGAACCGAAAAGAGCATATACCTCTTAAACTAGTAGTATGGATTATTGTAGAGGACTACGAACGTTTTTTGCTAGTTTTCTGTCACGCAATAGGGATGGTTGGTTATTTTGGAACTTTGGAACTAGTAAATGAAAAGAGAAGGCGATGAAGGCTTTCTACGTAATGCAATATAGTTGAAAACCGTAACTAAAAAGCATAATTTTACAATGATTTTTTAATATAGCTTTTATTCATGCATGTATAGGTTTCGATTTCATTCTATTTGAATTTGAAACATGACTGATTGAGTTGGTTTCATTTTTATATCTAACATTAATCTTGCAAAGCAAAATATCATATGCATATCTAATAAAATGTTTAAATATTAATAGCGCATATTGTGCATCATGTCCTATTTTTAAAACACTCGTCAGGTCAAGTGCCTGTGGAAGTAAAGTATGGTGTTTAAATTTGTTATTGAAAAAGTGCGTGCTTGCATAGCACACTATGCATTTCTGTCTTTTCGTGCAAATTAGCAACTAAACTTACTGAATGATCGAAAGTTAAATTTATCTCTTTTAATGTTTGTTTGTCGTGAGTGGGATTGCGATATGAATGAGTCATTCTAAAGAGAAAATAGGAACTTTTAAGTGAAGTAAATGCAAGTGCTAAATAGATGGGAAAATAGTTGAAAATTAAACAGCACTTTGAATTTCTATAATACCGACTACGTAGGAAACTGTAATGATATGTTAAATGTTATGCATACCAAATATTTGTATGAAACAACATAAAAGTTTAATGTTGAGTAGTGAAAAATTGATTGCATACAAAAAGCAGGAAAACGTAATTTTAAGATTGTGAATGACATAACATGAAGCTTGTGAAGAATAATTTTAAAACAGTTAAAGAGTTTAGCGAGATCATTTGTAAATTCCTGCATTTCTTCCAGCTCTTGTACACTGGTATTTTTTAACTAATTTTATTTCTGTTGAATGTGTTTGTCACGTAGAAATTAAATAAAACTATGAATTAATAGAGAAAATAATGGTCTACATTATGCAGTTAAAGAAGCAACGACGACACAAAGGCGAGACATGAAATATGAAACGCTTTGTACAATTTTAAAGTACAGTAGTCCAAGTGGTGCATAATTGTTCAACTGCTGCGGGTTTATATTTGTGTAATGAAATATTAGTGGGCAATAAAATGCTAAAAATGGAATGTGTGAGAATGGGAATACGAGGATAATGATAAGGAATTGTGTGCTTAAAAATCCTTTCCTCTTAAAAGCCTTGATGACATTTTGACCACCACGAAAAAATATGATTTTTGAGAGGTACACGTATAATATTGCTCATCAATTCTAGCTTGCCTACTATTTAGCTATAAAGCATCGACAAATGCAGACATTAAAGAAAACCCATATTACAATGTTTTGTTGAGTTGACAGGATTATGATTTGCTACGGTCAACGTTTTAAAACCCAAAAATTATAAAGAAACGGTTGTAGTTACGCAGGTCACTACGCTCGTGGTGGTCACCACAATAATAAAACTGAAGAATTAAAGATTAATAAATGAAGTTGGTAGGGCCATAATAATTTTAATATTTGCGGACTAGATTCGCTTATTGCCAATCCCATTTAATTAAACTTTTATTGCAAGGACAAAAAATTATTATTATATCTTAAACATATCTGCTTTTTTAGGTTAACACCCTAGGGTTGATACCTACTCATTTTCTAGACATTAAAAGATCGAGAGAAAAATCAACCAAAATGAAAAATTTATAAAATATTAAATATTTTATGCCTCCTTTAGTCTTGAGCTTTTAAATTCCACCTTCAATTTCTGGCGATTCAAGGCATCAATCTGTTTATCGTACGTTGTAATTATCTTATCAATTTGTCAAGTATTTTGCATGCCATCAAGTTAGAATTGGTCTGTGGTTCATTTTTTAAAGTTAGAAAGACTTGGACTTATAGGTGTCTGTAGGTCCTTTCTTTTTTGTCAACAAGGCTACAATGACTAAAGAGAAGAACCTATATGTATCTAATCGTTTATCAGTATTTTTCACACCCATTTCATAAATGATTTTAATCTTGTGTAATTTTCCTCTTTTTATTGCATGTGTCTTCTTCAAGATAAAATTTAATCACAACAGAAAGAGAAACATGAACTGACAAAACAAAAACCAAATTATTCATTGTATTTGCCGTTGCAACAACTTTTTGGTGTTGATACTAATGTACGTCAGAAACAGAGGTCTCAAAGAGAAGTTTGTTTGGTTTAACACGCAGGAACATAATATTGCATTATGTAGTTTTGTGCGTGCGTACTGAAATTTGTATGCATACGCGTATGTAAAGTAAGAAAATTATCCTTACTCATCATTCTTAAGTATATTTCTTGAAGAAGTATAAGAGTTTTGATTGTGGTCGGTCCGTCGGTCGTATTAGTAGGACGAGCCTACCAAAACAATTGATGTTTAGTCTTTGAATAGGGTCTGTAATGGTGGTTACTAGGGATTGGATGTTTGAGGCTTTTCAACGGAGTAGATTTTAGGTAACAACTGTAATACTTTGTCGATTTGTAATAAACTAAAATACTTTTTCTCCTTTAGGCAATCAGCTTGATTAAATATTATTAAGAATCGTCAATCTCCTTTCTGTTTTTAGTTGTCAACCAAAATCTATTCTGGCTGTATAAATACAGAGAGAAAGATAAAGACTTGATAAGATTAGCTTAAGAAGAGTAAATGAAATGAAAATGAGATTATTCGCTTCTCTACTTCATTGACGATCTGTTAGATAGGAAAAGAGCAGACCAATCAGTCAGTTTACACTGATCGAGTAAGTGGCATTAGCCTAATACAGAGAGAAAGATAAAGACTTGATAAGATTAGCTTAAGAAGAGTAAATGAAATGAAAATGAGATTATTCGCTTCTCTACTTCATAGGCGATCTGTTAGATAGGAAAAGAGCAGACAGTCAGTTTGCACTGCACTGATCGAGTAAGTGGCATTAGCCTTCCCAATCAGTGATTTTGATGTAGCACAGTAAACACATATTACAGAGTGGTAAAGTAAATATGGCTTGACTTGAATTGGTAAGTGAGGCTTATCGCTTCGCTCTTGTTTTTCCGGAAAATTAAAGTAGAGTGAATCAAACGAAGAGCATAGTTTTTCTATGTTGAATTAAAAATTCATAAAAAATTGTAAATCTTGTTTTTAAGACACAACAAGATCAAGAAAAGGGGGAGCGTTTGAGAGTTATCATATCACATTAAAAATATTCATCGTTTTTATATTTGTCTTTCCTCTACTTTTTATTTAGCGATGACGATTTAAAGAAGAGAGTCAAAGAAAAACAAGTAGCAAAAATAATTTGTATTAGCAGGATTTGCTAGATCATAAACTAGTCATTAATACACTGCTTAAAAGTTGTGGTCATGATGCCGAGCTGCTGCCATTGCTGCATTGACATTAGCATAAAATAATTATTATTATGATCAAGTTTGAAATTAGGTAAAGTAAAATCAGTAAATACATTACATGTATGATCCACTGCAAGGATTTTTTTCTATATGAGGATTGCGATTTTTTGTGTTTGGCAGTGTCAAATGTCACTTGTCGGTGTGCTCAACCGTTCAACTCAGGTCATCAAATAGGCAAAGGATCATTTTCAGACAAGCGTTTTATTGATAAGATCATTAGTAGATTCATATTGTCACTATTTAGCATATTATTCAATATGCTGTCCTGATTGAATATGAAGACCGACGAAATTATTAGAATTGAGGATAAATGTGCAATTTGCTCAGAATTTGAGAGATAATGATTCATCTAAATACTACCTACTCGCCCATGTACTTCACAGTTTAGTCATGATTTGATTGTCTAAATTCAATTCTCTCTGCCGACATAACGAAAACGAAGCGTATGAAATGAAATATGATTACAAGGTAGATCATCATTACTATTATCGTCAGTTTGAATAACGGTACACAATTTGGTACAAGATAGTAAAATGACGAATGACAAACATTTATATTTCATGTCGTTTGTGTACCAACCCATTTATTTGCTAATCTCATCTTTTATTTACTCCTTCTGTGCCTCAGTCATAAAGCCAACTTTTAACTTAATAGTGAATATGTCCTACTTTTAAACTATTCTTCTGTAGTTACTGCTGATCATGCCGTGTTATTGACCATCACTTTGCATTTGTAAAAAGTGTAATTCATAATGAAAGAAGTAATTTAAGCTTGTCAGCAATATTAGCGAATAAGAAGCAGCATCATCATAAGAATAAAAATTTTTGACAATGCATATCAAGTTCAAGTTATTTTCAACTGATGTGTATTTTTATTTTGTTTCAGAGAACACTTTCATCCCGGAAGCCCAGCACAAACAACAGTGCAGTAGCATCCAAGAACTCTTCTAGTATTGATGATGACAAAATAAAACTCATCTTTACACACACAAAAAGTTATTCATCAAATGATAATCACAAAATTGTAGTCACCATTATTCATCGTCATTAATCATAATCAGCGTCAGTGTATCAGTTTAGTTTATTTAAAAAAAGAATACTCAAATTTTTATCGAACTCTTATTGTGGTCCATTTTCTTCGAGTTTAGAGCTGATTTTGAAGAAGGAATTAAACGAATTGTATAGAAAATGCTCACGTAAATAGGACACTAATCAATTTTTACCAACCAACGTTTTCTCAACGTCGGATATACTTCCACTATTTGCTTTTTGTGTTCATTTTTTGGACAGAAGAGAAAATCTATGGATGGGAACAATTAACGTTTCAAAAAGTTAAACAAAAGCTCAAATGAGAGAGAGAAAATAGTATTTTACTTCCTTATCCAGCAAAATCATTCCCAAACATAAAATAATTAGTTTCATATGCAAAACGTCTTTCAAACATACCGTTTGAATGTTTTTTGAACACATAAATTAAACAAAAGCTCAAATGAGAGAGAGAAAATAGTATTTTACTTCCTTATCCAGCAAAATCATTCCCAAACATAAAATAATTAGTTTCATATGCAAAACGTCTTTCAAACATCCCGTTTGAATGTTTTTTGAACACAACGGCAAGTATTGTCAACAGTCTTTCTCGGCAGTGTAAGTTTAGTTTCTAAAGTTCTTCCTGATAAAGTAAAAATTACCAAAACGTACAAGAAAGAAAACAAGTCGAACAAGAGCTCATTTTACTTTAATACTACAGCGAAGCAGTTTTGGAGCAAAAGAATCAAAATAGACTTTGTACTGAAATTGTGTAGTGAACGTAAATATTTAAAGCAGGGAAAGGGGGAGAAGGGGAAATTACCGATGTGGAATGCTATTTGTTAAAATTATCTGTTGAAAGACGATAAATATTAGCGTTTCTGCGAAGATTTTATCGCTACTGTGAGTTTATTTTACCGGTGATGATGAACTGTAGTAGATATGCTTTCTAGATTTCAAGAGGAGCTATTATATAAGACAAAAGCATCGTTCATACACTCCTCTTTAATTACTGCAATTATAGGAAAACGGCGGAAGTAATGATGAACTTGCATCAACTACTGTAGGAAGCGTGAGAAAAAAACGATAAGTGTAGACCAACTTTGGAATTAAGGAGTGCAGGAGAAGGAATTCCTTTAAAAATGGAGACTGATATAAATGGAGGCTCCTCTTTGGAGTCAACTTCCCCCACAATGAACACCTTAACACAGCCCACGATAGACTTTTCCCTGCCCAACATGTCAGATAATCAGTGGCAGTCCTCCAATGATTTCAATGCTGCAGGAATGCAAGTAGTTTATCTAATCTCAAACCTAACACTACACGCAATTTTCCCCACCTATGACCAATATCTGGAGTATGGAATTAATTATAAAAATTATTCACAAGTGATGGATCTTGATCTGAGAGGGATAGAATGGGAGTCTTTAATCTGGGATAATAAAGGACCTTTGGGGGTGATTGTAGGGGGACTTATCTTTATAATAATGCTCAGTTTGTGTGGGGTGTGCTGGTGTTTTGCAAAATGCTGTTGTGGAGATGATGGATGTTGTTGCAAATGTGGGTCTGGAAGTGATCCGGAAGATCTCATGGCAGCCAAGTTGGAGAGGAAGAGGGATAAATGCAAGAGGACGGGGTTGTGGAATTTTATTCGCTACGTTGATTGTCGTCTTCATGTAAGTATTTATGAAATGATGAGTTCATATTACGAATATTAAAATAACTCGCACTGTTAATTACCCAGTGATTTAGTTGCTGAAACGCGGTTTTGAGTTTTATAATAAAATTTGGTTTGTAACAAACCCCTTTACATAAGCAAACTATTTTTTCATCTCCCTCTTTTGCAATTTATTCTTTGAAAACACTTGCCACAGTCACGATTTGCCATGCTTAAAATTAAAATAGATTCATGAATATTTTCATCTTTCAGTTATTGGAAACGCTAAAATTTGATGATTTCAGCAAATTTAGAGTCCAGAAAATAGTTGTTATTCGCTTAGTTAGTACCTATAGACATAGTGTATGCAGGAGTTCAGGGTCAACTGGATCATGATAGTTAGAAGTTGCCAATGCTCATGGTTAATTTACTACAATTTATAAAATACACACCGAATAACCTGTCAATCTGCATACCTGAAGTAGCAATATGCATTTTACCTTCTATTGCTAATTGCAAGCCGAAAGCCCCCAAAGTCTTTTGCGTTTTGTTGTTGTGTCATCCCGATTTTAATATGCATTCTTAATTTTACTGGTGGAGCAATATTTCGATCATTTATTAAGACATAAGATGAAAAGGCGGCATAAAGTTGAAATATACCTATGCAAAATAAATTTCACTAAAAGTTGGACTTCCAGATTTTGGGTAAATAAATGAATTTTTACGGGTTTATTTCATGGGGTTTTCGTGCATGAAATGGGTTATGATTGTTTCCAGATATTTAGATAATACAAAATTGTGATAGAAGACTAAACTTTAAATCATACGCTTGAATTTTTGTAACACCTAAGGATAGTTTGTTTAGGTAGGTTCGTGTTGTGTGGCTGATGCAGACATTGTAGTCGAAATGTATTTGGTAGCATAGCTTAAGAGTCTTTGAACATGTATGCAATTACTGGTAGTTATTTTTGTTGTTCATCCGTGATTGATGAGCTTAACTTGGTTTTGCTTACATTGAAGAAATATGAAAACTATTGGCATGTGACCTTGAAAGAGTATTCACTAAGAAATGCTTGCGTACTTTTGTAGTTGATTTAAGACTGCACCAACAATTGTTACATTTAATTTTGAAGGTTTGTATTTCAATTTCTCTTGTTTTTGTATCAAAATAGGAATCTCTTTGTCTTATTTACATATTTTGGGGGTAATTATTTTTAAAAGAAAAAATATAATGGAACCACTAAATGGGGGACGTATTGACTTC
>JAANSO010003140.1:0-12019 GCA_036507315.1 Lepidocyrtus fimetarius | reverse complement strand
GAATTACAAAAAAGGAAAGTGTGAAGGAAAAAGTTGTTTTTTGAAACACGGGGAATTGGCCCACTAAGAAAACGGCCAAGATTAGGATCAGGGCGGTGAGGACAATCGAGACTTGGGCTGTTGTTGACAGGATATCCTTTAAAAATGAATCAATTTATTAAATTTCATGAGATTACGATCTGTTCTATTTGAATATTTTCATGCTAAATATGATTAAAATCAGCGTTAAAATATGTAAAATGACATTTTTTTAAAAAATTCTTTTTTTTTGAAGGTTTTCAAGAATGCTTATGCGTAATTGTAATTTCAGGTAAAAATTCATTTTTGAAGTAATGTCATCTCCTAAAATTCAATTTCATTGCTCCCCTCTCCAATTGCAAGAAAAGCTATAAAAACGGAACTCATAAAAAATAAAAAACCTGGACAAGTTACTGTTGTTGTTGCTATTTCAAATTCCATTTCATTCTAAAAATCCTCCACTTCCAACTAAATAAAACAGTTTCACTTTTCCCGAACTTTCTCTGACCGCATTTCCAAAGCAGATTGAGAGTAATTTTATTTACACTTAGATGTAAAAGACGTATCTAGAACAGTTTTCTTCCAAAGCCACCTTCGTTTTTATAGGGTCGTTAAAGGATTCAACTTTCTTATTTCCTAGAGCTATCACCTTTTATCCCGTTAATTATACAGCGGCTGACTAACAACTTTTCTCTACTTCTTCAGATAACTTTTTCTGATGATCTACTCTGCAGTTTATATTTATCTTCCCTTCAGCTATCCTCGTTCATCACGCACTCTTCCTTTCTCTGCAAATTTCTTACTCTTGTTCCCGATAATGATAAGGTTTCGATAAGTAACACCGCAAGAAATCCACATTTCCCGTGCAGGAACAAGAGAAAGATAATTTTGCGGTGAAAAAGTTGTCTCTCGTAGAAAATCAAGAAAAGTTAACTTTTGAGAAGTTAGGAAATCTACAAAGGATAGAAAAAAGGTGGTTTTCAAATTTGGAACACACGGGATCCTCTGACCTTTATCTTGATGAAACGGAAGTAAAGGAACTGAGCGTTAGGAAAAAAAAGCTGGAAGCCTTGATAAAAACTTTTTTATCTTTTTTAAATCTCTATAAAAATATGAAAATCTAATTTTTTCATAAAATGATAAGCTCGTTCCACGTTTTTCCTAGATTTGATTGGAAACATGCCAAAGAATAAAAATTTTTTATCAATATATTGCATATAGATTTCATATTCGTCGGTGTTAAAAACTTACGTGTCCTAAAACTGTAGAAATAATGAGGAAAACAACGGTGACCACTGAGACAAGCAGCAAGAAACTGAGAAACAGAGAATGTCGAAGACGATTCCAATAAGTAAAATAAACACTTTCCAAGTCGCCTCCGTTGCCCGCACCTCCAGCAGCCACTCCAACCCCGGTGTCCATTCCCCCAGTGAGGTTGTCAATTTTACCCATTTTGCCGCCTTTTTTAATTAAATCCTCACTTTTAGAGTCTTCATTTACAGATAAACGGAAGATAGAAGATGGTGTTTGCATTCAAAATAGCCGAGTTTTTATACATTATCCATTCCAAGGTGTGCAGAAAATAAAATTATTTTTAAAAGGAGACACCAACACAACCACTTTCACTTTCCAATGCAAATGTAGCAAAGACGAATCTATGCAATTTTTAGGTATGTTCCTTTTCTTTGCTCTGATACCTTTTTCCTTTCTGTAACAATTTCTTTTGCCAGAAGGAATTTTGCATTTGAAACAAAACATTCACTTTTCACGATTCTCTGCTATTTTCTTAGCAAAATTCCTCTTTGCATTCCATTTTTGTAGCTTTTCCACCAAATTGTGGTAAAATCCATTTTTGTTCTAGTCATCTTCAAGAGTAAGCCGCTACATTTTCTTTCTTAGAATGTGTAGATCCATAGATATATTCCTAGTTATAGATATACTGCAAGAAACAAAACAAAATCAGTCATCCTTCAACAAAAATTATGCGGAATGAAAGCAATTTATGAAATTGATATGCAAGACAAGTAATACGAAACGTTTGATGGAACCGATGGCGTTATGGAATTCACAAATAAAAATGTGACAGAATAGGGAAGGTTACCCATCAACATTTGTACCTAGAGTAACTAAACGTTTCGTTTTGGCTTAAACTATGTTAAACAAAATACTTTTTGAAAACCCCCAATATGACATTTGTTTGGAAGAAATTTTTAACCCAATGCGTGCATGAAGCGGTTTTATTTCAATTCTAAATGACAAATTAAACAAAAATTGAAAAACAAAAAACATGTCAGAAAGTTTCCAATCCGTATTTGATGCCGCTGTAATAAATATTCCATTTTAAAACCTGTATTGTTAATAGGTTATTTTAACTGGGTATAAAACAATAACTGTATTAAATAGCAAAAACTTCAATTTTTTATCATTTTTCATAATAAAAATTACGAAATTCAAAAATATTAATCTTTTCCGACAAAAAATGCTGAAAAATCCCAAGGAAAGGGACAGGCTATTCAAGCAAAAAACTACTGTACTTGAAAGAACAGAAGCTTTTTCCCACAAAAAGAACCACAAAACACAAAAGCCTTTTCTATTTGAAAAGAGAATAGAAAGTCAGAGAATGAAATGCCAGAAGTCTGCTTTTCTTGTGGTCTTTCCTATCTCTTGGTTTAATTCAAACATTCATCATTTCTTCCACAAAAACCCTTTTTTCAATTTGATTCTTTAAAGGATTTCAATTCCTGAGGAAAACCGTTTTAAACTAAGCTCCCCTCTCCATTCGCTCAATGCATTGTCTGAATTGTAACGGTCACCCGTATTTTTATTGTAGAAAACTCGACTTCCCTTCTACAAAACAAGTCAAGTGAAGAAGATCCAATTTTGCAAATTGGCATTCAAAAATGGGACAACGTTTTTAAAAGCATGTGTTTTGCCTTGAAGTTAATACAAACTCAGGTTTCAGAGTTTCCAGTAAATTTGACGATGCCATAATTTTAGAAGGAGATGCTTCTTATTCAGCGGTTAAACATGGTTAAACTTGTTATGAACTTACATGATACCGTTTGGTTATTTATTTGTTGACCTGGCATATTATTAGAAGTAATTTAAAAAATTAATACACTTTTAAATTGCATAATGCCACTTATTAGGTAGTTAAGAAAAGGTGAAGTGATGAATTGCATGGGGATAATGCAAGACAGTGGCAAAGTTTCATTGTGAAGAAATGTATTAGTGGTGGTAGCTACCCAGTGGAAATATGGATATGTGCTTAACTTTCCTTCGTCCAATATTCCGGGTTAAATCGAAAAGTTGGTGAAAATTCCGTGAATCGTTCTCTTCATCCTCCTTTGGGTAATCTTTGTTATTAAAGAAAGGTAGGTTTCCTGGCATTTGTGGGATATTTGACATCGTATCGTTATGACATCATCTTACGGACTCATCCATCCATTAATTTTAATTTACTTAGGCATGGGGAAAGTCAGAATGACGGTGAATGATAATACCAACAAAGAAATGTAGAAAAGCGCAACAAAGAAAGTCATCAGTATACTACTCTACTTGACTTGCGATTTATTTACCAGAGATTTTAGCGTTTTACCCGTTATAATAACTGAAATGGAATAGGACAATTTGCACAGCTTTTTGCAAAAACATCGCAAGTGCTTTTCCTCATCATCAACAGGTCTATGAGACCACCTCCGTCATTAATTTTATGATCAGCTTACTCCATTATTGAAAAAAGCTTCTAGAAAGATCGTAAGATCGTTAGGGGCAACTCTAAATTTGCAATATTTTAGGCCTGGTAATGATACTATATTTAGCTCTTCATTTTTTCCCAAGTTTTTTCCAGGGTTCCCCGCAGGCCCTCTCATTTTCGCAGAAGTGAAAATGGAAGTGAAAGAAACACCTGAGAAAAAACGTTCTTTTCCCTCTTCTTAATATTGACGATCTGTCAAGCAAAATGAAAACGAAAGCACTTGACAGACGACAAGTCTCGTCTTCTCCTCTGTATAATCATCGTTGAAAAAATATGGTTTTAGCAGCTCTTTTCTAGTCATATTCGCCATTTAACCAGTTACTTGAAGTTGTGCATGATTTTTTCATGGGAAAATCGATATCGAGAGTACTTGATATTTTCTAGCTGTGAGAATACGTGCATTTTTTACACAAACTTCAACAAAAAAGGAAGGCTACCTGCCTAAATAAAATACGAGCCTTAACTTAAAAATAAAAACCGTCGTGATTCTTTTTAGTCACAAATGCAAATACAAAAGTACTTTTTACTATTGCATAATACTAAATGAGCTACAGCGAAATAAAATGCGAAACAGTCTCACGATTGTTCTACTTTCTTTAAAAATCCCATATTTTCTCATTTTCTGACTTTATCAAAAGGAAAGAATTGTAAAATGGGAGTTTTGAAGAGGAAAAAGATGAGCGTGTGTGTGTGTAAATGGTAGTTTCTTCAACTTTAAAAGTGTCTTGAGTAGTGTTAGCCTTTTATCGAGAGTCTTCCTTTTATGATTTTACCATTTCTTGATTTCTTTGTGGCTTTTTCTTATGAATAACCCATTTCATCTTTTATGTTTTCCAGGCTTTTTTCTGGTTGACCTTTCATTTTCACTTGTTTCGCTTCACAATTATACCCGCAATCCTCTTTTCTTATCAATTCTGAAAGACAATACCTGGCACAAAACCACTTTCCGAAAAAATTCCATTTATTATGCAATTCTATTAAGACCGCATTATCCGTGTGTATTCTGTGGTGCGAGCTTGTTTGTGAGAAAATCCCGATTCCATTTTATTTTGAAAGTCAATTTGCATATGAATATTATGTTAATCTGGTAAACCGCAAGAATAGACCTGAACCGAAAGAAAGCAGCTTTACAATTCGTTTTCAAAAGAACGGGAGCCGCAAACAAAAAAAAAGAAAGTCCTTTGTTGGTGAATGCGAAGTTGCTACTGATGACTTTGATAAAAGGAAAAAAGAAGATAACGAACGACAGTTTTGGGAATTTCAAAGCGGAAATTAGCTCGCTTTGACCAAGAAAAGCTCTGATCGCTTTATAGATTCCAGATTACACAGAAAACTACTCACTCGGAACTCTACAGGAACACAAAATTCAGACAGAGAGACACTGGTTTTTAAATTACGGTTGGTCAAAATGTCCAAAACCATGGAAAATTATGTATTATTAAAGAAACGTAATTTGCCAATCAATGGGGGCTTTCCAAAAATAAAGAAGAGTCCGTACTCCCACTTTACTCCTTCGTGCAAATCGTCAATAACAATAATAAATTATGAAAATACTGAAAACTTGGTTTATTACTAGTCTACATTTACTGTTTTATTATTAGCTTGTTTTTGCAGAGTGGATAATAATTATGATGGACATTCGTGCACATGCAGATATGAAGCAACCAAAAAAGGAGGGAACTTTATTATTTTTACTGCGATGTAGGATTTGAGGAAAGCATAAAAAGCTAAGCACTCTTCAGCCTTGAGCTTTAATACGTAATTACGTTTTCTAATGATCATTTAATCTGTTCTTCTTCCCGGAATCTAGTCAAAATGAGTATACAACCAACTTGGGCTCACAGGGTGGGAGACAAACTAGTTTCAAACTCATACAATTTCCTCAAAATTTAACGAAAGAAGAGCAATACAATCGATAATTATTATGCAAGTTACTTGGTTTCCTTTGAGGGTAACCTTGCGTTTTTAGTTATTTAATCAGGATAAAATGGAACGAATGTGAAAATGCAATCTGCACGCAGTGCTTGATAAATTAATTTCTTGGTAAAATGCAGGGAAAGCGCAGGTATCAAATATGAATTGTGTTTGGGGTAGATATTTTGACCTTTGTAAGCCGAATATTATTGATCAAAATTATAATGCTTAAGATGAAACTAAGTTTTGGGGCATTCTGATGGAATTAAAATTTGACCTTAAGTGTACATTAGATTAAGCAAGAACTTTACTAAGTAGTGGCTTTTGAGTTATTTTGAAAATCAATGAAAGGCGTCGTTGAATCTAAACTTTCAGTTTCCATTTTATTTGAGTTTTTATTTAAGTACGCACAAGTGAACTATTTTTAAAATAGATTTTTTATACAAACGACCCTGAAAATAAAACTGGAAAATTATTTTTTGCTATTGTAGGACAGGAAGATCTCTAGAATTGTTCAATTTACTAATAAATTAAGTACAATATTAAACTACGGAAATATCAAATGTTTTTGCAATGAGCATTTGATACTATCGTTGAATAGGAAATCATCCAAAGTTTACGACTGTCATAAGTCAACTCTCAAAGAAAATAGTCAATATCATGCCATCAAATAATCCTCAACTGGAATGTGAGCAAGAAATCCCATGAATGCGTTGAATCGTACAATCCTACCTTTGCAAAGCTCAATTTTACCTTTTACGACCACCGTTATGTTCCCATTACCAACAGTTTTTATTTCTTCGGTAGAAAGTAACGTTTCTTGAATTGCTCTAAAAATTGAAAAGGGACTGGCAAACTACCCAGAACCGTGTTTCTTGTCGTAAAACTTTAAAATGTTCGTTTTTGATGGACCTTTTGTTCAAGATAAAAAATAGAACGATTCACATTTTTTCGGTCCACTAGTTAGATTTGTATTCTCGATTTACTCTTTTACTTAAATTACTGTAAAAGTAATTTTTTGGAATTAAAAAAGCAGCTTTTAATTGATTTTCCAATAAAGTTAAAAAGTTTGGAAATTGGAAAGTAATAAAAAGGAAGAAGAATTTGATTCATTTCCGTGGGAAATTAATTTTCGGATGTAATTAGTTCATAAATTGTAGAAAAGACGATAAAATATGGTTGAATACCATTAATTACTTAATTTATATTTTGTTTCTTTCTTGTTCAACAGGTTGCATGCTCTTTTAATTCTTACCTACTGGGTACATAATATTTGCGACACAGAATAGGATGGCTGAACCTAACTCTGTAAAAATATATTATTTGCCACAAATAACTTTTTGGCATAGAATCTAATTCCTTACTTTGAAAGTGTCTTCCCCTAATTACAACCACAATGCTTTATGTTCTATTCTATAAGGAAACGAGGTTAACGCAAATTACCACCTTCATCTCCAAGCTAGCGTTAGAGACTTTTAATCAACAATGAGATGAGTTGTAAATGAGAATGGAATTCGGTTGAGATCACTCCCAAAATCTGATTAACTCTTTTAGCCCGTTCCAAATAAGGGTGTGTGTTTAATCACGCGTAGGTAAAAGCATGTTAAAAGCAATGTTCTTTAGTGATTGCCTCGTTTATCCGATGAAACGGATTACAGATATTGTGAGGTTTTTAAGCCAAATTGTTTTAATTAGCCGAATTGAAATGAGAAAAAAATGAGGTATTCTTGGAAATACAATGGAATGTCGTCCATCCAGTACGTCTGCAATCGCTGTTTTTTCAGTTGGATATAAATTAATGCGAATTTCTCATTTTAATTTGCAAGTTATTTTTTTGGGAAATATAGTTCCTGCATTTTTTCATTTTCACGTGTTTTTCAACACAATTTTAGTCTACCCGCAATCCTCCTTTCAATTCTGAAAGGCTGTACCTGGCACAAAGCCACTTTTACTCTGAAATATTTCATTTATTATTGAATTCTTTAAGACCGTATTATCCGTTTTTGGCGGTGTTAGCTGGTTTAGGAAGCCGATTCAATTCTATTTTGAAAGTCAGTTTGCATATGAATATTGTGCTAATCTGAAAAACTGCGAGAATAGAAAGAAAGCCGCTTTCACAATTTTTACATGAACCGGATTTTGCTTAATGCAAAGCAAATGTCAAATAACGTTTGCATGGTAATTTTAGATCAGCTGAGAGCACTTCGTGCCCTGAAGTGACCCTGACCTACCGCGATGTCAGCGTCTGCACAAGTAATCGAGGCAGCACTCTGCACTCGCGGTTTTCCTTTTCCTTTCTAATGCACCTACTAGTTTTTCACGGAAAGCTGTCTTTGTCAGTAAAATCTTTTAGCTTGAAAAAAGAGCACCAATTCGAGCTATGTTTCCATTCCTTTCTTTTTTCCTCCTCACTGCTACTTTCACTCTGCTCTGGAAACAACCTCTATGACAAGAACGGGAAGATAGGGAAAGGGAAGAAAACGGAAAGGAAATTGACAGCATGGAATAAATTGCGAAAATCAGTAAAGAGGATGGAAACAATTGCCAATTTTGGCAAATTCGCTAATTAAGTTATATTGCAAATATGTAAAAAAAACTCTAAACATCTTTTAATTTACATTTAAAAATTGTGTTTAAAAGTGCAGTTTTTATTTAATTGATGAAATTTCCCCAGAATTTCCAGTAAAATTGATAAGATCTGAATTTTTGGAGATTTTGTGATGTTTCGTTTTAAATTTGGAAAGTGAAATGATTTTTTGCCAAACATTTTATTTGGAAATGATTTAAGGGAAAGTGAGAAATTTGGTCCCTATCAGGCAAAGCCTCACGATTAATAATTACAAATTCTCTCCCTTTTTCGCATTTTTAATATTTTTTCCATTAGGTCATAAGTCAAAGTGAAAGTACGCTTTCTCTTAAAATAAAATACCTTTGTACTTTCCTTTGTAAAACACAATGTCATCATTCATGTAAAATTATAGGAAAATGGGAAAAATGCTCAATTTTTTATTCCTAGGCTTAATTTTGTTTACAGATATTTCGATAAAAATTACATTTTAATTATGTAAACTTACTTACTTGCTCGTGGAAAATTATCCAGCTTCAACTTTCATCTTCTCATCATTATCATCATAATCTACGGCAACGGCACATCTCCAAATGTAAATAAGTTCTACCTCCAGATTATGGGTTGCGGGCGGGTAGTAAGCGTTTGCCACTTCCTAAGAACAAAATGGTAACGAGAGAGAAATAGACTGAAAAAAGAATGCTTGAAACTTGGAAATATGCACTGGGAAATAATTGAATGATTCATTTTTCATTTAGCTTTTGTAACAATATTTTTTATTTATCTCTGCGTAACATTATTTGTAACATTCTTAAATATTATCCTCAAGGAATTAATATTTGCTTGGGAAAAACAAGCAAGATCAGGTAACGCATTGTCATTAATATTATTTTTTATTTAAATAAAGCTTTGATACTGGTTGATGAACTCCGTTATCTATTTAAATTATTATGTAACTTAAATAAAAGATAAGATTAGAGTAACACATCTTCAAAAACACTAGCAATGTAACTGTCTTGTAATAAAAACTTATTTTTAATAGTTATTAAGCACATTCTTATGATTTATTCTTGTGTGACATTTTAACAATTACAATATATATAAATAACATCAATTTTTAATCTATTTGGTATTTTACGACTCTTCTCATAGTTTTATTGTGCAAAAACAATCGAAATGTCCCGTAAAAATTTACAACGGGCTTAAGCAGAAATTTAAATACTAGAAAGTATTTTTACACCTTCACGTAATGTTTTCCAGTGAATTAAGCACCAACTTAAGCTACAGATAAAAATCGTAATATCTAAAGCAATTCTATTTCGCTTCGGTATCTCAAAAACTTATAAACTCACAAAAACTGGAGAATTACGAAAGTATCAAGCTATTTTTTTCTTTTACGTAATATTAACAATTAGTTTCCAAAAATCGTTGCTCAAAAGTCATTTTTCTGATAATATTTATTTCTTACCCTTCTCTGTAACGTTTAACGATTTCAAAAAGTAAAACTTGCATTTTTGCTTTGGAAGGGATCTTCAAAATATTACGAAATGTTCTTTTAAGCGTAGCTATTCATAAATTTTACATCTACAAGCAGTCTCGGTATCACAAATGTTTCCATTTCAAAACAATTACTTCCGACATTTTATCGTGTCAATAAACGATTCATCATTTTAAAAAAATAAGCGTAATTTTCTGCATTTCAAAACGAACTACCTCAAAATCTTAAAAAACAAAACTTTGTCCATTCTCAATTCTTTAAATGAACTCATTTCTCAATCTCTATCAATCTCAATCAACACACAAGTGGAAAAGGAATAAATTGCCTTGAAATGAATAATTACATCCTTATCATAGTAGCAGAATATATTTTACCTGGTTCCTCTGAACTTTTTATGAACACAATCACAATTTTCCAGGTGTTGTCAAGCGTATCATTCTCTCTCTTTTTGAAATTTAGTTACACCTGTACTTTCCACAGCTTCCTTCAGCAGCAACCCTGTTGCTGATGCATTCGCTTCCTTCTCCTTTTACTTTGTGATTTCAGACTTGGTATCAAAAGGAGTCCGGACAAAATAAGTTGTCAACGTCCCCTTCCCTTTTGCATAAGTTGGTCCACGACACTCCAACTCATATCCAGCTTCAGTTAATAGATTTGCTGTTTCTTCGGTGACCTAAAATACAAAAACCGTTAAAAAGCAGAAAAGTACAAACAATAGCTAAGCTACAATTGGCACTCAATAACTTGCTTTTTCCATACAAAACGCAATCTTTCCCTTCGCCCGATTTTCATAAACTTGATTTTTTTGTACGCGTTTTGTGAATTTCAAAGCAATAAGTCAATTTTTAGGCGAGGTTTTTTTAAATCCTTTCTTATGCATCTCCTTGTTTCTTATAGAAGATTCAATTCACTTTCCTTATGAGGAAGATTAATGCGTGGCAACGGAAAAGCTTTGTTACTTGTGCAAGCTTTGCCACAAAGTTTGAAAATTGAAAAAGCTGATGTATGCATTCTTTTAATATGAACATATTATCATCGTTAATGTCAACGCAATTCCTGTATTTTAGGTTTTAATTTAAATTAAGAATACCTGTATTCGATTGAGTTGACCACAGCTATCCATTCTGGAAGCCACATTCACAGTGTTGCCCCAAATATCATATCTGAAATAGAAATTAGAAAGCTATCAACACCGTTTTCTTCATCTCGACAAATCAAACAAGTTACTAAATAATAAAATGTTGAATATGGTGGATTGGATAAAGGAAAAGTAAAGCAAAGCGTGAAAATAACAGGGAAAGCAGCGAAAACTCAAAAGTTAAAAAGAATATTGTACACAACTTGACTTACTGTGGTTTCTGCGCGCCAATTACTCCTGCAACAACGGGTCCATGGTTGATTCCTGAAGAAAAAACATAGCAAAACACATCATTTTAGGCAACGCAACAGCACTGATTTTAATTTTTGCAACACTTTTGAAGCTATTTAGTGAAGTAAGTGATAGTGTAGCAATTTTTTCAAAATAAACAGCTTAAACATACCAACACGGAGCTTAAACCGTTGAAATGATTCTTTATTGATGTGTTCCAGGTTGGTCATCAAGGAAATAGCGAAGTCTACGAGAACAGCTACAATCGAGTGCTCCTGGCGTTTGCTTCGCTGCATATAACAAAAGTTTATTTAAAAATGCAGTATATTTAATAAAATATAATGAATCTATATCTATATTGCATTATCAGGATTGAAAAAAATATTTACGGGTTTTTAATTTTTTAATATCCTAGAGATACAAACTTTTAAAATGTGCATAATATAAACTAAAAACTAACTAGAAAGCGGAGAAAATAAAGTCAGGCAGGTAAAAATAGGTTTTTCATATTATGGTTTCCAATAAGTACTTGTGGCTCTTTTCCTGGATCCAAGCCAGATGCAGCCATGTAAGTGCATCCAATCCAAATGGGGATCTTTCGAAGAAAAGCTTGCGTTAACATTACGTTTTGAGTTAAATATGAACTGGTTTTGCCTGCGAGCAAGATTTTGGAGAAAAGAAACTTTTAATTTTTACTACCACGTCTCGCTCAAGTTCTCCAGGGGGAGGAGAGCGATAGTATCGCTTTAGCAACTCGGGGGAGGATGTGGTGTATAGTGTATGATTTTGCGTCTTCCTTCCTCTTTCTTGGTCACCTTATGTGTAGTAATTTAGGGAAGTCCACCTAAACTCTGAAAAGGGGGAAGATGTCCGTAGAAACTACAGACACTGGAACTC
>JAANSO010003139.1:0-12019 GCA_036507315.1 Lepidocyrtus fimetarius | reverse complement strand
AAAAAAAAACAAACTTTTAATATAGATTTTCTTGAACTGATACGATATGATATGATGAAAATAACGCAGGGTCTCATGTTTTACTACTACGATTTTTATGACGATATAAAACATACATTTTTCTCTACATATAATATATAACAAGCCAATCGTCTCAACATTTTATTCATAAATATACATAGTAGTCATGGTAGTGTAATATAAGGAGCATTCCTAATGCAAATTTTTTAAATTAATATATAAACAAGATTTTTAAACATATTTTAAAAAATACCAAACGTTTATTGTTATGGTTACGATTTTTTTTCTGTCTCGTATTATGGTTTTTTGTATATATAAAATATATTTGTGTATATATAAACATTTTCGTTATTATATTCGTTGCTATGAGAACGAAACTATTCGTTTTTTTTGTACATATATTTGTAGTTTTTAAATAGTAGTTCGTCACAATTTTTCATGGGGCTTTTAATTTCAAAAGAAACGAATTCCATTATTTTTTTCCAGTGATCGAGATTGGGTTCAGTAGATTTAGTAGAGTTCACAAGAAAAAGGCAAGAACGAGAGAGAATTTTGGATTATTTTTTTGGTAAAAAAAATTACACTGCCAAAGATTTGATTTTAAATAAACCAGTTTTTTAAAAAATTTGCATTCAGGATTGCATGAATTAATTTGATTAGGAATTAGATTATAAATATGCTATGATTAAAATTTTTTATTAACATCGTTTTAATTTTAAAAAAAACTAACGAATGCAAATTGATACGGGAAAAAATCAATAATTCTCTCTTTTTTCTTTGTTTTTTTTCATGTGAACTTCTACACAACTACGTTATAAACGCTCCCCGTCTATAAATTTCTGGTAAAATACTTTTACTTTTTTATTATGAATATGAATATAATCGAATTTAATTATCGGGAACAATCAATTAATTATATTTGGTAAAAAAAATTGTAACTTGAATTGGAACAAACCTCATTTACAAATTTACGAAACGAATTATTAAAAATTGCACAAAAAAAAATACTAAAAAAATTCAAGTCTGACGGATCCATTCATGGATTTGGAGAGCTTGGTCCAGTACACTGGGTTCAACTTGGATGATATCGATCTTAATATGGATGATGATGTTGTTGAGAGTTATGCGGCTGTTCTTGGGAATGCTGCTGCTGCTGCGGGGGGTAATGCTTGTGTTGGTGGTAATGGGGGTGGGATTAAGATGGAGAAGAATTAGGTGTGTTTTTAGAACAGCAGTATCAAGGTTTTTTGAGTCTTTTTATTCCAAAAAAAATATCGAATGCTTTTTATCTCGACAGTTTTAAAATCTGTATTACGAAAACAAAATTGTATATAGAATTATAACCATGGAAATATATGTGTTTAAAATACATAATGTAGTTACGATATAGTGAAGAAATTTTCAAAGAAAGAAGCACGTATATGCACAATTTTAATTTTTAAAAAAATCAATGTTTCCGTTAAAACCTTGTCATTACAAATCAATCAAAAAATATAATTACACGTTTGTCATGGTGATACAACTCTTATCAGGGTTTTATATATATAACTTGTTTTTTGTTATATTCACAGGTATATTATTATGCACAATCAATAAACCAAATTGTTCAAATTGTGCTTAATTCTTTTAAAAAAACAAATAATTTTTGTGTTATTTCAAAAGTATAAATAATTTTAATATGTGTGATACAAAAACAAACAAAAAAATACAAAAAAAAAGAAGATTTTAATGGTGGATATAAAGAACATTATATTATAGAAACTACTCCCCCTCCCCCAAGAGAATTTTAAAAGTATATATCGAATCACCCTAAAAATTAATTGTAATTTTTAATTTGTGATGGAGTTTTTTTTGTAATTATGCAGTGTTGTTAAAGATATAGTCAATAAAAAATATAATGTTTTTATTTTGGGTTTGTTTTTGATTGTTGTATACGATGTTATGAAATATTTTAATTAATTAATTAAAATACAGGATTTTTCTTTAAAAAAAACTTGACATATGGGAATTCTCTTTCTCTTCATTCTCTTTTATTTTGTCGCATCATCGGGTCATTTATCGCAAAAAATGTGATATTTATAATGAGTATAAATTTTTAGACGTTATATTTCATGAGAAAAAAGACGGAATATTGTGGATAACCGATTCATCTACTATATAATAAAAAATGGTTTTTATTTTCTGTCCAGAATAAATTATGAAGCTGTTATTTAATGTTGCGATGGTAAATTAAATTTGGTTTGTTTAGAATTTGATGTTAAAAGCACTGCATATTTTTTAGGAGTTTTCGTTATAAACAAACAGACAGACAGAATAAGGAGTACATATAGAAGTTGACGTGGGAATTCCATTATTTTATTTTAATAATAAAATACAGCAAACCTGCTTATACAATATAGCTTCAAAGTTATTTATAAATAAACTTGAAAACTTTTACACACGGGTTTGTTCAAAAAAGGGAAACAATTCGGGAAACATGGAAAACTCAATTTCTTTAGCATCCATATAGGAAAATGGGACAAGCCAGTTGGACACTTTAAACGACGATACTTTATCTACTTTCTATTGTTGTCTTTATTCCCATATATAAATCCCCCGTTGTGCTTCTCTCGTTAAAATCAGACTAGTTTTTAATTTAAAAAAAAAGACAAAAATCATATCAAAAACCAAGACAAAATCATTTAAACCATAGAATCACATCTATTTTTATTGCCTACATACAGAGCATCATGATTTTTTAAAAAAATCACAACTTTTCCGTACTCATTCCAAGTCTATCCATAATAGACCACACCATCGCTCAATCCACCCCATATATAATTAAAACTCCTCCAATAATTATTCTCATCAACAACAAAAAACCTTAATCCACTTATACAATGACAAATTAACATAAAAAACCCTCCAAAAGCAATGTAACCAGGAAAAAGTAGTTTTTCCCATCAAGGACAACGACTTTAACATGGAAGTAAAAACCTAATCAATTGTCTTGTTACAAGACACAAAAACCTTATATTATTAGTTACATACCCCTACAAAAAGACCTCTGTGTGTGTGTATGTGCGTAAGGAAGCAACGAGGAACTATATAAACAAAAAATATGCATAATAGTACGAGAACATAATAATACAAAAGGACCCACAAAAGACAAGGACCTTCAAAAATAAACCTAAACAAAAAAAGGAGCTAAATCCAGAAAGTCTCAATGAAAGTGAAATTTATTTTGTCATTGAAAACCCCAATATTCTACTTTCTACACAAAACCCTTTTCGGTTCCTTCTTGCTAAATGTCACTCGATCATGCATATATCATCATTCATAGCTTTAAAAAAATCATAAATCTAAGTATCTCTTTTTTTCCGGGATCATTACCATAAAACTAGATCAACTTATATAGCCTGTGTATATATAGTCATTTAACAAAATATCGTATTTATTTTTAAGTTATTATAAAAAAAAACATTCAGCATTCATACTTATATAACACTAATTATTATTAGACAACTGCAGCAAAGATAACACAGACCAATTCTAGTAAAAAGCATTGCAAAAAAAATCAAAAGCGTTATGTAATCAAAATAATTTAAAAAGCATTATATAACTTCAACATTGTTCTTGTTCTTCTCTCTGACGACGGCAACAACAAACCGGTTCCCTACGTATATTTGCAACACATAATTTTTAGAGAGAAGGGACCTTTTATTATTATTACGTATTTTAAAATGACCATGATATATAAACACAAACTGAATGTATATATCCGTTCACTTTCTCTTCCACTCCACTCCACTCACTATTCGTATATATACTCAAAAATTTTAAAAATAAATTACTGACGATGATGAGGATCATATACACATACATATCCTTCACAAAAAAAATCTGTTTTAAATAAAAAGAACCTGTAGTACAGTACTCTAGCCCTCAGTTCTTAACTGGCTACTAGACGGATCGCATATATTTGTTTAGTAACTCTCTTTAGGGGCAGCAGCAGTACTATATTTTTTGCAGGACTACAGAAGGGTGCGTTTTTTTATTAGTTTACTATTACTATTCGAGAACAATTTTATCGCAATTGATTGGTACCATTGTACGGTATATATATATAGTATGTGATATTTCTTTTCAAATCAATTTAACAGTTTTGTTCAAGAAAGGGTGTGATTGTTTGTGAGTTGTTATTTTCGTGTATTTCTGATTGGGGAGCCCAACACACCAACCCTCTCGTTACGTAAGATATTATACTTTCTAAAAAAAACCTTAAATATTTTTAAAAAATCCGTCCATATTGCGACCTAATATACTTTAAACTCACAGATAACTAAAACAATTTCATAAACCATGAGGATACTCCAGCTAATACTAGTAACAACGAGTTTAGCCTACGCCCAAGACTCCTCAGAATCAAACACATCGCATAATAACAACATCCACCCAAATGCCCAGCAAATCGAAAAACTATGTAAAGACAGGCCTGAGGACGAGTACTTCCGGTTAACTACTGAAGGGGACTGTAGGGATGTTGTGAGGTGTGATAGGGCTGGGTTGACTGGGAGTATACGGTTGGCTGGGGTTAAGTGTCCTAATGGGTTGGCTTTTGATATTTTTAAGCAGACTTGTGATTGGAAAGGGAGGGTTAATAATTGTGATAAATTGGAGAGTAAGTTTGGGGTTTTTTTAGTATTATTTCATGCGTATTTATTTGGATTTTTTGCGTTAAAATTATTTTTCAAAATCGTCCATATGGGAAAAAGAATTTGTTAAAAATATATATGATTGTTTATAGAGCCCAGAAAAGTACTCCCTAACCTAGTAACAGACGAACCAGTTTGTCCAGAAAAACAACTCCAGTGCGGTAATGGAGAGTGTATCGAGAAATCGTTGTTTTGTGATGATAAACCGGATTGTGGGGATGGGTCTGATGAGAATGCTTGCAGTAAGTTTGTTTTTTTATTCTGATTTAAACGTTTTTCTTGACGTTCACGCACGCATGTATTAATTACACGCACACGCACAAGAATAATCTCTTGTATTTAAATTACATAGCCGTAGAAACAGACCCAAACAGAGCCCCAGAGTGCGACACTAACCAGTGCGTACTACCAGACTGCTACTGCTCTGCAGATGGTACTAGGATCCCTGGAGCTCTAGAGCCTACGAACGTTCCTCAAATGGTTGTTATCACGTTTAACGGGGCTATTAACGTTGACAACGTGGACTTGTACTCTGAGATTTTTAATGGGGGGAGGGTGAATCCTAATGGGTGTCAGATTAAAGGGACGTTTTTTGTTTCTCATAAGTATACTAACTACTCGGCTGTGCAGGTGAGTGTGAATTTATTATTTTGTAAGTTTTAAATGTGTGTGTTTTACAATGTATATCGATTAAATGAATTACTAGGAGCTACACAGACAAGGCCACGAAATAGCATCGTTCTCAGTCACTAACAAGGATGACCCAAAGTACTGGACGGACGGGTCTTATGATGACTGGTTGGCCGAGATGGCTGGGAACAGGTTGGTTATCGAGAGGTTTGCTAATATTACTGATGGGAGTATCATTGGGGTGAGGGCTCCTTACCTACGGGTTGGTGGGAATAAGCAGTTTGAGATGATGGCGGATCAGGTTAGGATCATTTATAGTTTTAAAATCTATTTTAACCTTTTACCACTCATAAGTGCATGACAATAAAACGTCTTCTGTTAATTTCAACCTATAGTTCTTCGTCTACGACGCCTCAATAACAGCCCCACTAGGAAGAGTCCCAATATGGCCCTACACACTCTACTTCCGCATGCCACACAAGTGTCATGGCAACGCACAGAACTGTCCTTCCCGGTCTCACCCCGTTTGGGAAATGGTTATGAATGAGTTGGATAGGCGGGATGATCCTACGTTTGATGAGAGCTTGCCTGGGTGTCACATGGTTTCGAGTTGTTCTAATATACAGACTGGGGATCAGTTTGCTAGGTTGCTCAGGCATAACTTTAATAGGCATTTTAGTACTAATAGGGCTCCGTTAGGGTTGCACTTTCATGCGAGTTGGTTGAAGAGTAAACGGGAGTTTAGGGAGGAGTTGGTTAAGTTTATTGATGAGATGTTGCCTAGGAATGATGTGTACTTTGTTACTATGCTTCAGGTTAGTGAGATTTATTGGGTTCATATATATTTTGTTGTTATAGAGATATAACAAAAAACGTTTGAATTTTTTTCTAGGTGATCCAATGGATGCAGAACCCTACAGAGCTTACAGGACTCCGTGACTTCCAGGAGTGGAAGGAGAAGTGTGATGTGAAAGGGCAGCCTTACTGTTCGTTGCCTAATGCTTGTCCTTTGACTACTAGGGAGTTGCCTGGGGAGACTTTGAGGTTGTTTACTTGTGTTGAGTGTCCTAGGCACTATCCTTGGATTTTGGATCCTACTGGGGATGGGGCTGCGTTTTAAAAATTTTTGTGTGCTGTATTTTTTTATGGAAAAAGCGGTTTTTATTATATTATTTTTATATTTTTTGTTACAATTGTGATGGTTTTTATAATAAAAACAGTTGATGTAAGTGTGAGTTTTTTTATGTCGGGATGGTTTGTTGTATTATTTGATTCTCATATGTTGCCCTGGTGATGTGGTTTTTGGAGATGAGCTTTATTAATCCCATGGGTGATTCGTTTCTATGGAGATTTATTTACAATTTCAACGGCGTTTCCATGAGAACTATAACTTATACTCAAGATTATGCTTAAATTAAATGGAATTATTTCAGAAAAACATCACCTACACAACCATAACAACTTTTTGCATATTTTAATTATTTATTATTCTTTGTTTCCTAAACTCTACACACATAATTGTTTAAAATCAGTTTTTTTTAAATGATATGTATGATTTTCAAACGAGTATTTTGGTTGTGAATATATTTAAATTAAAATATACGTTTTTATTTAATATCATGCAAAATAGTGATACGGTTTTCTAGAACTTTTTGTTTTATATGCTATTGATGATGATGTTGAGTTGATACGATTTTATTGTGCAGACGTTGTTTTTTTTAACCTGCCGGAAGTCTATAGTAAGTAAGATCTAAAGAGATTTTTTATTTGAGAAATGATATTGGTGATAGTGTAAAAGCATGTTTAGCAATCTTCTGCTACTTCTTCGTCATACCCTTATTACCTTCATCAGCAGCAGCAGCAGCATCATCAGCTCCGCAAATATCCGATTTGAATTTACTTGCAAACGACTGTAAATGGACTGCCTGTTATGAATAAAGAAACATGAGATTGCAAACATGTTTTTGATCTTTCAAAAAAAGTGGGATAAAAACATTTGTCCTGTATTTAATATGCTTTTTTTTTCTTGTGAAATATTAAATCGACCAAAAAAACTTTATGGAACAAATTCCCATATTTTTCACCCTAATTCGAGTGGGGAGATAGACAAGGATTAAATTATTTTAAAAAAAAAAGATGAGAAAATGCTGTTTACCCGGCAGATGGTAATGCTGAAACTTCAAGTGAAGCTTGTAGCTACCAGCAGCTGTGGGTGTGTACGTACAAGTTACTTGTCCGTCGTCTTGGTTTTTAAACGTTAGTTCGGGTTTGCTAGGGCCTTCCATGTGGGCTGAGAGTCCACCTTTTGGTTTTTGTAACATGGTTGTTTTTAATTAGTAAAGATTCGGTTATAAAATGTTTAAAAAAATGTTGAATGAGTTGTAAAGTTATGACACTGACCAGAGATCCCAACCTCCCTCCCATCAATAACAATCTCGTTCCCTTTCCCACTAACCGCCTCTTTAGTAGCCCCACTCAGCTTGACTTTACCTACGGATGCTTTGACGTCTCCAAGGATCTTGCACTTGTAAGGGGAGCCGTGGATGTAGTGTTCTCCGTACTTGACGTGGATTTTGTAGTCTCCGGCTACGTTTACTGTGTAGGTGACGTCTACGGCGTTGTCCTTCTTTGTTACTAGCTTTACTTCGGGTTGGGAGGGGCCGTCGAAGCCTATTTGGAGTTTTGTTACGTCGTGGTTTGCGTTTGTTTTTATTGTGAACTTGTTTGGGCCCTCTGTGTGGGGTGTGTAATTAGTAATTAGTAATAATATTCAAGATTAAATAATCATTTTTTGATATGTTTTTGTTTTACCAGCGAATCCATTATTAAGACCAACACCGTCACACTTAATTAGTTTAGCTTCTTGTGCTGTTGGTTCTTTTGTTGCCATGGTGTTAATTTTTATGGTAATTAGTTAGGGACAAGTTCACGGTGAAACTGGGATGAATCGTAACTATTTTCTACACTTTCACTTTTTTTTTACAAAATTGGTTCGGAAAAAAATTACGACCACACGGTTTTTAGTCTTGGTACGGAATGAGAGAGAGATAGAGGAAGTAGTATGGAGTAGGATGTGTAATAAAAATTACGGGAGATTTTGGGAGAAGTTGGAGA
This sequence comes from Lepidocyrtus fimetarius, assembly GCA_036507315.1. Lineage (NCBI taxonomy): Eukaryota > Metazoa > Arthropoda > Collembola > Entomobryomorpha > Entomobryidae > Lepidocyrtus > Lepidocyrtus fimetarius. The sequence goes on along the minus strand of JAANSO010003139.1, from coordinate 3,560 downwards.
TTTTTTTTATGATTGTATTTATATACGTAATGGTATAACGGGGGTTTTTATATGCGTTTTACATCATCGACAAGATTAGATTTTTTTTAAAACTAGCGTGTGTTTTGGCCCGCTTTCTAATATTCAGAGGTTTCAAATTATTTTTTTAAAATATTTTTTTGATTGTTTAATTCGGCGGAGTTTTTTGTAATGGCGTTTTTTGATAAAAATTTTTGGAAATCTTGTGTATTGTTAAGGGTTGGAGACTATAGTAGATAGCCTATTTTTTGTGACACCAATTTTGACGAAAATGGTCTTGAAGTTGAAACCTTTTTTTCATATATTGCATATATTTTTTTGGAAATTCTCAATTTTTTATTCGTGGTTGGTGATCAATTAAAAATTATATAGAGGGTTGAACTCATAATTTATCATCATTCTAAACTAATTTCGCAAGAAAAATATACAGAAAAACTATATTTCCTATCGGGAATGACAAACACACAAAATATAACCGACATCTTATATGACATAACTTTATTACATCTTAACTTATTACATAAGATACCCGACTCGATCTTGTTTCCATGTGAATTATATAAGTATATATTTTTTACCACGGCGATCTATTATGCATCTCGTTCGAAAAGTAGCAAAGTGTTCGAGACATATACCATGTAGTGTTCAGAAGAATTCCAAAATGTTACAAAAAAATGCTTATATATATTTTGTGTAGGAAGGAACACATAGGATATATATGGAACCGTATATACGTACGCCTACACACACGTTGGTCTCTATATAATACACATTATTTTTTATTAATGTTGTTTTAGGGTAGACAGACTGGGAACAGGATTTTTTTTTAAATTTCTTAAAAGTATTTTTTTTTCTAGCTTGTGTGGATTTAATTTTTTTGGTGAGATGATTCGCATGTAATGAAATCAGTATTGCGGTTCTGATTTTATATTCAAATAAAATTTAAAAGTTTTTGGGGAAGGACACTCTTGTCGATCAAGAGAAATTAAGAGAACTATAATTTTTACATGAAAAAAAATGTATATTATAGATATGGAACAAAGGGTTTTTAATATGCAAATGATTTAGAGTTTATGCGACAAAATGGTTTTTTGTGTAGATCAATTAATCTCGCTAGTTTAAAAAGAAAGTCTTGAAAACGTCTCATGACTTGTAGATTTACAATAACGATATATCGGCAATGTGCAATTTGTCAAACTATATAGCATGTATGTATAGGGTTCCTTACATTTTACTTTATGAAATATTATGCTTAAAATTTAAGTTTGTTACGGTCAAAACATCAATTTTAATCAGTGATGAAAGGCAAGCAATTTAGCAAAGCAATAAAGTGCTTTATTGCTTTTTTTGCGTTCAAGCAATAAGCAAGAAATTTTTTGAAAAAGCTATTTTTTTCGAACACTGATTTTAATTCAAACTCAGAAAAGCTAAAAAAACAACCAAGTAGCTATGTAGCTATAACAACATGACCATTTTACCTTGATGTTTTGATATGAAAACTTTACTTCATCAACTCGTACAATCTTGTACTAAAATACCTAATTATTCTCTATGGTAACGATCATATATTCACAAAAATTGCATTCATAACGTTTATATTTTTTTTTAAAAATTGCATGAAAAACAAAAATACAACAAAGAGTTTTCTAACCATATTACTATAGAAACGTATACGCATAAGAATACCTAAACAGGTATGTCAAAAAATATCATGATATTACAAAAGAATTCCAGAAAAGAGACGTTCCTTTTAAAACTAGTATATACCTTTTCTTAAAACCTGCACACACTCACAGGCTAATATGTCTATATACAACTTCTGCATTTATAACCCAACAACACAATCCAGTTTTAAAACCCTACGAATGCATATTACCAAGCAATTTTAAAAGAAACACAAAGTTTTTTAAGTAAAAAATACACTATCCCCACTACATACACATAATTTTTAAAAAAAATACTCTGGAATGTACATGTAAAAAAACTCAGTAAAAACCATACTACTACTCGTACACATTAGTATTTTCTCCAGCATTACTATCATGTACCCATATAAACTACACAGATTTATATAAACGCAAAACGATATATACACACACACCATAAACACCTAAAAATTCCATACAAAAAAAAAGAATTTGTTCGTTGAAAAGTTGATACTGCAACATAAAAACCCCTATTACAAATTTGCTAAAACAAAAATTTGTAAGTTTCTCTTATCTGTCTTTCTCCAGTGTGTGTGTATATATATATTGAGATTAATTTAATACAAATTCGTTTTTCGTTTACAAAACTAACACCCAGGAGAGATTATTATTATTAAGTCAAGGTTTTTAGATTACACACTCGTGAAAAAAACAAATCCTAATAATATTCTTTGTGAAATATGATTCGAATGTTTTTGTATGCGTAATGAATAAACAATTATAATGCAGTAAAAAAAGACTCAAAAGAATTTTGTTACTATAGTAACGTGTGTGTTGTTTGTGTATTATGACAAATTAGATAGATTGGTGTGTATTGTTTTGGTGGGTTTAAAAAAAATTAACGTAACTATGGAGATTTAAAAGAAACTGGAGTTTTTGGTTAGATTGTACACATAGTTACTAAACCATGAACAAAAATCGAACAAAAAAATGATCGTTTATAAAAAATAAACGACATGCTGTTGTTGCTATATACCACCACTATTACTACGTGGTGGAGATACAAAATAATTTAGTTTTTTAATTAGTGATGTAATTACAAAAAAAACCATCACCATGGCAACAACCAACGCAATAGGATTATCCACACTCCTAACAACCCTACTACTACTACTATCCCTCCCACCCCCAACAACCCCAGACTGGACATCCGACTGCACCCGCTACCCAGGCTCCTGCAGATGCACCTGGTCCAGTGGTAAACGGCTAGCCAACTGCGAAAAATCCAACATGAACACCATCCCAGTCCTCTCCAACGACATCCAAATCCTAGACATGAGCAACAACAAACTAGGGATTATCCATGACAACGCATTCACTAACGCCAAACTAATCAACCTACAGAAATTATACTTACGAGGGTGCAGAGTATCTAAAATCCACACGTTAGGGTTCAGTGACTTGAGAATACTCATCGAGATCGACTTGAGCTGGAATGAGCTGGAGGTTCTTGACCCTGGGGTGTTTAGTAGTAACGTGAGGTTGCGGGTTATTAAACTTAATAGTAACAGGATACATAAACTGGATGGTGGGTTTAGTGAGTTGGCGTATCTGAATAGTTTGGATCTGAGTGGGAATAAGTTGCCTGGGAGATTTGATAGTAGCGTAGTTAGTAAATTAGTTAATTTGAAAGTTTTAGACTTGAGTGATAATGAGCTGAGTGGGGTTAGGGACTGGGGGAGTTTGCCTAATTTGAGTAGTTTGGGGTTACGTGGGAATAGTTGGGTTTGTGATTGTAGTTTGAAAGGGTTTAGAGCGTATGTTGGGGGGAAGAGGTTTTATGATTTAGGGGGTGGGGTTGGGGTTAGTAATGATGGGGTTGTTTGTGCGGAGCCG